>APFE030875803.1:0-39295 GCA_000404065.3 Pinus taeda
GTAAGAGTTTATTGTGTCTATGAGGAAGTCGTTGTGGTGAAGCAAGACGGTTATCCAGGACTCTTTTAGCTTCATCTAGGAAAGGACAACACTAGAGGGCATGATTGCCTTCACACAGTCTATAAGGAAATTTAGATCTTCCTTTCTATCCATTAACTTTTTTTTCACTAGTTGATGGTGTGCTCTCAACATGATCGTCAAAGGTTGAAGACACTGGATTGTGCAAGCGGGGAGACTAGTCTCATAAGATCCATGGGATGCAAGGACAATCTCAATGATAGTGGTCTCCTTTGAAAATGACACATGAAGATTTAGGTTTGGATGGTGCAGTGTGTGGGTTTTTGCGAGACGATGCATGGTTACCCCCTTTCGCGATTGGCTTCTTCTTCTTCTGCTCCTTCCCTTTCTTCTTCTTCTCAGTTACTTGGTTTTTAGTGTTATTAGCTTCACCAAGCAAAGAGGAAGAATGAGAGGGAGAAACAAATGAAGTAGAAGGTGGGGGAGTGATTTCAGTATCATCTGGTTGCTAATTTGATTGCTGAGGAATTACGGTATTTTGAACAACAGAGGTCGAGAAAAGCCATACTAGCAGACCAATTATGAGTCCTAGAAGGGACAATGTAGCCATGTGTGGAGCGCCAACATCTCCCCAAGAAGAGAAAGGACTAGGATTCCCCCCAAGGGGAAATCCTTGATTGGTGGACTCCATTTTCTCAACCTAAGACCAACGAGGGAATAGTGATGTTATTCCAATTAAAATAAATTTTATGACGCTTTCACACAACTTTCTTTTTCAATTTTTAAGAGTCAAGAAAAAGCTAAAGATGACTCTAGTTGCCTTTAATATTTAATGAGCCTAAAGTGACAAGTGCTCAGATGGAGCTTTTCTTTTAAGGAGTCTGAAAAGGAATGAAAGTGACTACTCTGGAAATCTAGATAGAGCGATTACCAAACCAATTGCAAAACTACAGAATACATTTTACGTATGACAATCATTCTTCCTGAATGTTGTGTTCAGTGCATTGCGATCAATAGGGCGGCATACACAACTTCCTAAGGATAAAGGATATAGCCTATTGTGGTCTCCCAATATACACTCGACGGTATGTGGGAGCACAAGTTTGTACTAGGACTTGTCATATCAAAGAGGAGGAATAACCCAACCTACGATGAAAATGATAGTTACTAGGATTTACAACATAGGAATACGTCTCTAGCCTAGACTTCTAGATGTTGTGTGTTAGGTTCCAAGGTGTTTTTATGTTCATTGAGGTTTATTTGACAGTTGATATTTCTTAAGAAGTTCACCTTTAAGGTTCACCACGTGATGTAGATATACAATTCCTAAATATGCAATCTAAGATGATAAACAGTTGTTTACTTTCTTTTAGCAATGAAAATCCTAGCTACTAAGGAAAGAGAAGTAAAATTCTTCCAACATAGAGCAGAGAGACACACTAGGATACACTGTCCTAAATCAATTTCCACATGCAGTTTAAATGCAAATGCACATGCATGTATTTGTTTTTCAGTTTCCTTAATGTGATAATGACAAAAGAAAACTAAGTACAGATCTGAACTATCTTTCCTCAAAGCGACACTTTAGCAATTTTTTTTCAAAAACAAAAGGAAGATTTAGACGACACTTTCAATTTCGACTTGAAAACTGCTTTCGACACTTCAAGGAATTGATGATTCAAATCAAATACAATGGAAAAATTGTAATCAACTATCTAAAAGAGGAAGTTTACGACACTCTTTTCTCTAATTGAAAATGACACTTGCGACACTTTCAGATCAAAAGACAACAGTTTGATTAAGCTACTATTTAGAAAGGAGAACTATAAATGATGAAAAATACATAAAAAACATTCACAGTCATTTATCAATGGAGGATGAATAATGCAAAGGAAGAGAGTTTCAACAGTGATATACTAATCATAGATATCAAAACTACTGAATAGAGTTGAAGACAATGAAGGAAAAACCAAAATCTGGAGGCAGAAACAATCTCATTCAATCATTGCACATGTAACCCAGAGAAGCAGGGTTGCATCTCACCTACAACATATGGGAGGTGCAATGCATCCAGGTTACCAATGAGAGATAGTGCGATGGTCCAGGGGTAAGACTGAGCTTGGTTTTCACTCACCGTTTGCATCTAAGTTCAGGGATTTAGGCTGAGCTAATGATAGATAGTAAACACAAAGTATAGGGGCTGATCTAATGAGGTTGTTTGAGCTACCACCAAGGCACTTAGGATGTTTGTAGTTAGATGATTAGTTCATAAACTAACCTGGAGATTGATTGAAGTAGCGTTGTTCTACTTTGTAGTTGCATAACAAAAGTAGTTCGAAGGCTAGCTGGCTTAACTTCAGGCCCCATCTATAGTTTATAAAGAAAATAACAGTGATTAATAGTCAAGCAATTCATTGCCCAGTGGCGTCGCCATTTTGTTATTGAGAAAACTGGTGTCCATTCAGAGCTGCTAGTCCGACTAAGACGGGTAGCTATCTTAGAAACAAACAAACTAAAGTTACTTGTGTTTTCCTTTATGAGAGATAGATGAGAGAGAAGCAAAGAGTACCAACCTCAGTCTTTCGCTTGTCTCCTTACTTGTTCCTTCCCTCCTTTGACAAAGTTTCGCCACTCCTTCCTCACTTGTCTCGCTTCAAAGAACGCCTGTAGAGTCAAAGTAGGATAATACCATCAAAGCATAGAGATCTATAATGATAAACAATATAGGATTAGATGTATATTAACCATACATATGCATACACCAATACAAGATTTAGAAATATACAAGTATATGGAGGAAAACTCAAATAGCTTTATTGATAGAAGTAGTAGAAGAGAGGATTACAACCTAGTGATTTGATCCAGCACCATCCTCCCAGCATGAAAGCCCTCTTCACCTCATGAAAATCTAGATCACCCAACACTACAATGCTTCATAGAGAAACAACCAACACTTCCTTATGAAATACAAAATTCCAGCCTCTGGATCTCTAGGATGAGGGATCGATATATAGATATTTGTAGGTGGGTGAGTCAGTTTCTAGGATTTTGATTAGTGTCATTTCGCTGATAGTTCTTGGTTCCACTTGGAGATTTCATGATCTCTTACTCATCCCTGGGCGAATTCAGAGAGGAAAGTGTCAAATGAGTTTTTTCTAGAATATTCTCTAGGTTTCCACCTAGCAAACTGCCTCTGCCATTTGTCTTCTCTCACTCATTGCACCCTATAGAAGGGATTTTCAGTATGCATCATACCCTTTGCATGTGACAGGTGTGATGCATCACACCCTCAGCATAGAGCAGTCTGTATGGTCCAGTTTTGGCCAGTTCTAACCAGTTTTTCACCTTGTTCCTTTGGGGTATGAAACAAGACTTTCAGGGGTTCAGAAGCCCTTGATTTATGGACATATGTGATTGGAGTTGTAGTGCCCAAATATGTCTATAACAATATCGTTAGTGATCTAATTAATTCTACTAGATTAGATATAAATCTTCTAAGAAAATTATTTTTTCCTAAGAAAGCTTGTAACTCTTTAAGGTTCCTAGGGTGTTGTATTTGCAAGATGGCTTCTATTCTCACAGGGTTTATTCCTATACCATCTTTTGAAATTATGTGACCTAAAAATTTTCCTTCTTCTAACCCAAACAAGGACTTCATGGGGTTTAAGGAGATTCCAAACCGCCTACATTTAATCAAAAGTTGCCTTAGATGATCCAAATGTTGATTGTCAAATTTTGAAAATATGGTAATATCATCTAGATATATCACAAGGAAGTCATGAATTTGTTTCCCAAAGGCTATATCCATTGCCCTCTGGAAAGTGGTTTCTGTATTCATTAGTCCAAAACACATTTTCACATACATAATTGTGCCCCAAGGAGTAGTAAAAGAAGTTTTGGGTTGGTCATCTGGATGAACCAAGATTTTATTATAACCAGAAAACCCATCCAACAATGATATTCTAGTTGATCCAACTACTCTCTGTAAAATGTGGTCCATTTTTGGGAGAGGGTAATTGTCTTTTAGTGACACTTTGTTGAGGTTTTTGAGATCCACATAGAGTCTAATCTCACTAGTTTTCTCTCTAGTTGGCACCAAGTTTGAGAACCAATCAGAAAAACTGATTGGTGCAATTATTTTGGCATCATAAATCCTATGAATTTCTTTTTCAGATGCAGGTAATAAGATAGGATTAATCCTTCTAAGTTTTTATTTGAAACAATTTTGATTTTCTTTAATGGGAATTATGTGCTGGATGATGTTGGCGTCATAGGATTTGACGCCCTCATAACTCCAAGCAAAGACATCTTGAAATTCTTTCAACAATTCAATGTATTTCACTTTTTCAGTTGGGGGTAACGATTTTGAAAGTTTGATCAGTTTAGGATTTTTATTGGTGCCTATATCACATTCCTCTATATCAGATCTTGAAGGTTCCATTTTAGGTTTCCTAGGAACATCACTTGAATCAAATAAATCTTCGAGAGGGGTTAATCCCTTTGGTAAGAAATTATCCTTGAGATTAATTACTTCGGTTTCTTCACTGATTATTTCATCAATCTCAATTTGCTCCAAGTTATCTACATCTAATTTGGTAAATTTAGTTGGGTTGAGTCTATCTAGTTCATCAACTTCTATCTCATTTATTTCTATCTCACCCTTAGTGTTAGGATCTATTGGTGTATCAGTATCTATATTGTTATTTACAATCTCTTCTTATGAAAGTAAAAATTTATTTATCTATTTGTCATCATAAAATATTTGCCAATTCTTCAAATTATCTGGAATTGCAGGTCTATGCCTAACTTCATAAATGTAGTGATGGTTAGGTTGGAAGGGTAATTTGTAGGTGCTGACAAACATTGCTAAACTATGGGCTTGTATATTGTGTTTTCTAGGGATTATTGCAAGCTTTGTTTCTAGGAAAGTGTTAAGTATTTCTATGATAGTTCCCCTATAACAAGTTAATCTAGGGACCTTTTTCATATATACAACATCAATATATTTTATAATTAGTTCAAAGTCTCCCATGACATAAACTCTTTTAGCTCCTAGATTCCTAACTATTATTGGTACACTTAAAATTCAATCTATATGCATGGCCTTTTGAGTGATTATTTTCCAAATATATATCCACACTCCTGCTCTTGCTCCTAACCTATTTTGTCTGATCCATCAAATTCTAGATTCCATAACATCTCATGCTCATAATTTTCACTATCTGGTGCAACAAATTTTTTGTTATTTACAACAATTTGACAATTTAGTTCATTGAAAAGTTTTGTACTTTGGTTAGTTTCATTTTCTATAGAAACTGCAATTTCTTTTGGTTCTATATTAATACTCTCTAAAAAAAATTCTTGTGTTTGATCAGAATTATACGGGATAAAAGAATCTATATCTGAGTGTATCGAGTAGATGGGAATGTTTTGAGGTTGATCTTGGCTACTTACCATATATTTCATTAAGGTTTCATGGTATAGTTTGTTAGGTTGTCCAAAAGCAGAGATTGTTGCATATGACATATCTAGTTGTAAGGATCACTAAAGTTTGGCTCCCCACGATCTAGATAAAAACATGCCATACTTTCATGGGATGTCAGCAACTACAATATCCATACAGATGCTTTTGGCAAGATATTGGACTAAAGTGACACACAGGTCTTTGATCAATCCTAGACACTGCACCTGACTGGAGTCAAATGAGAATAAGTCTTTGTAAGGCCTTGTAATGTCTAGGTTTAATTTCTCCATCACTGGTTTGGGCATTAAGTCGTGAGAGGCCCCAGAATCCAACATTTCATTGCGTATAATTTTGTCATGGATACTAAGGTTGACGTAAAAAGGTGGAACTCCTCCTTCTAATGGTTTGCCATTAACATCTGGACCAAATATGAGTTTTGGTTGGTCATCAAACAAGTTTATTGAATCCTAATTTTCAACAATATTTAAGGTCTATTTTATCTATGATTTGTAAGTTTCATTCTTGATTAGATCTATTAAAGGAACTAGAATCTTTAGCTTTGCTATCTCTGCTTCCAGATTGAATGGGAAAGAAACTTTTGATGTTTGAAGGTTTTGAATTTTTGCAATAGGGACTTGAGTAGGGTTGTCTTCGTTTCCTTTATTGGAGACCTCCTTAAGTGGAATTTCAAATCTGATGTTCTGAGCTTTGTCCACTGGCTCCTTAGGTGGAATTGATGTGGATGGCAGATTAACAAAAGGTTGATCAGAGGTTATGTCTACAATTGTGGGGCTAGAAGGTTTTGGGTTTTCCTTGGGGAGAATTTGGAGGATTTTTGAAACAAGGGCTTCTTTTATTTTTTTAGGTTGACTTTGTAATGTTTTCTTGGTTTGGTTAGGGACATCAACATTCCTTTTACTTCTTAGATTGTGTTGTTTATGTACTTCAAAGATGGAAGAATCATATCCTTGTTTGTAATCAAATGATTCTCTAGATTGTATTTGTAATTGCTGCAGCGTATATAGTTCCTACTCATCTTGGGTTAGAAAAATAATGTCCTCATGATCTATTCCCATTAGGTTAATTTTTGTATCCTATTCTGGATCTTTTAGCTGGGATGTCTCTACATAAGTTTCTTGAAAAGGAGGCTTAATGTTCTCATCCGGTCCATTTTTCCAAATGTTTTGGTTTTTTTTTAAATTTGGGTTTCTAATTGGAGGTTCTTGTTGGTTATCCCATTGAGATTTCCTCTCCATATTCTCTATTCTATCCATTATTCTTTCCATACTTTTGGCTAAACTATCTATTTTAATGTCAAATGGTGAAGTTTCATCCTTAGCAATTCCTCTTCATTCATTTTTGACTCTAGCCCTTTTAGCTAACAAATTAGCTCCAACACTAACATCGACACTTTGCATTTCTTCTAATGTTGGGGGGTTTATTTCCCTAAGTTGGTGTGCCATTTGTGTCAAAACCATTAGGTAACTTTATTAATGCTAAGTCAGGTGGGCATCTAAGATTAACTTGGATGTCGTTATATATATTACTGAGTCTAGTGCAGTAATATTGAAAAGTTTCATTAGGTCCTCCTCTAATATTCTCATATTCTGAAAGGATTTGTAGGGGATTATTTTTCTTTTCCCATCTGTTCAAATATTGTTGGTAAAATGCATCTAAACTATCAATACTATTAGTAGGCAATGCTCTAAACCATTTCCCTAACATCACCATCTAAAGTCTAGGAAAAGAGTCTCATTTGACCATTATCTGTGTCAATCTTATGCAACTCAAAGTAATCTATTATCTTGTTGACATGTTGTTGTATAGTGTAATGTCTTGTGCCATCAAATTGAACAATTTTACTTTGGTATTCTACTGGCATAGCACCAAGTTGGGTAGGTAAAACAAGACGAGCATATCTATTTTCCATGGCTAGAAGTTGGGAGGGGCTAAGATGTGTGGTTGAGGTACTTGGAGATGATGCAGTAGTGGATGAAGAACCAGGACTAGATGATGAATGGGTAATGATAGGTTGGTGAGGGAGTGTAGGCATAAATGGCGGTGAAGAATGGACTTTAGAAGGTATTGTTGTCAAAGTTGAAGGGAACAATGGTGAAGTCAAAGTAATGGACAATTGTTCAGAAAGCTCAGGGGTTGTGATAATATTAATGGATGATTGTGGAGATTTTAGAATGTATTCATCAATTGATTTGTTGGCCTGTTGAACTTCAAGGTCTAAAAGAAAATCAAGATCTATAATAGTTTCATTGAGTGCACTTTCAGATTTTGTTGTAAATAATGAAAGATAAAATAGCACATCAAAGGGAAGTTGTTCTAAAAATAACCACTCATTAGGACATTAGTTACCATTAACTAATGGTACGTGACTAGCTGAACATTCTTCTTTTTTAGATTTTCTTGAAATTAGGTTGGGATTATCAACTACCGGAGCAAGGTTTGGGTCTGGTTTAGCCCCAGTAAAATGAGTCTTCTTGGAAGCCAGAATTTCAAAATTTTTAGTTGTTTTTGTGAGATTTTCTCAAGATAACTTCTAACAAATGAATTTAAGAGGCTCAAAATGTCGATTTATAATTTTCTTAAAGCTTTATTAGGACTTAGGATTTGGTGTCCCCAGTATAGTCGCCACTATGTTATCACTCAAAATTTTCTCTAGAAGTTATTAGAAGAAAGAAAATGACTAAGGTAACGACAAACCAACTTTTTGGCATAGGCTCTAGCCAACCTAGGCTTAGAGAGGGCTCTCTCTATATGATTTATCTTTGTTTTCTTAGATTTCAGGCTAGTTATGAACGTTCTAGGGTTTTTGATTTGTATTCAAGATTGGGTGGTGGGATCCTTAAAACAGATGCATAGAATGATGTCTTTAGGCCATTGGGCTATGGAGTCATTAGAAGGGAAACTGGACTAGATCAACTCACTAAAGGGAATATTTAGAAGGAAAGCTAGTAGAGTAAGGTGCAAGTCCTTGGAACAGGAGGGTGAAATGGTTTTAATTAGGTTGATAGAGAAATTAAGAATTCTTAGAGTGAGATATAGAGGAAGAATAGAGGGTAATAGAAACAAAGGGAAATTATGAATCCTTTGATATGGATTGGCAAGAAACAACCTAAACTAAGGAGCATTGAAGAATTCCTTAACTTAGATAAGCAGTTGAACACATTTAAATGCCTAGCCATTAAAATAGGGTGTAATTAAACAAATTTTGGGATATTGTTCCAGTTATAGCATTCACATTCAGAAATACATCAAAAGATTGTGGAAAAAATTCTAAGAAAGATAAAAAAAACATGAGAAAATACTTGTCCGCACTTCACTTAACACATGAATCCTATGAAATATCTTGTCTTTATTCATTAATCTAGCTTGCTAGCACAATCAGTGATACAATAGATTTACAATATTTCGATCAAGAAGTCTATAGAAATGTCTAAGAATCCACCCTACATACTTCGAATTGTGAAGTATTTATACAAAATTTTATTAGAAAATATCCCAAACTAACTCGAGATTTAATCTACGAAATAAAAATATCTTCTTTCTAGAAGGTAGAGACAACTATTGAACTACTTCATGTTGTCCCTAGTATTTTGGTGCTGCTGGGCTTTATAGTTGGGTTTTTAGCCTTTAATGTTGTCTTACTATTTGGTTCTTTACGTTGGAAGCTGCATTCACTTTTGGATTTCATCTGATACACTTTGAAACTGATACTCTTTAATCATGCTAACCTGTCTTTACCTTTTACCCTATTGGTTGTACATTAACCTTTTTACTACATTTTACTATAGTAAATCAGTCATTTTTTCCCATAATTCAAAATCAGGTAACTTGAATTTCAACATCCTCCTATATATTTCATCTACCTCAGTGTACTTAGAAAAAGTAGGCCTAGTGATGAATAGGTGTTTCATCTCATGTTGGAGGAAAAATAGGTTTTCAAATGTCTAGTAAAGAACTTTGCCTGTTGACTATGTCTTTATCAATGATATGTTGGTCTGTTCTTTAGCTAGCTCTTTGTTTTTTTTCATAATCCTGTTGTGTCATTAACTTGTCATTTATGACCAAGGGACTGGGTAACCCTTTCTCTCTCAAAGGTTGAACTTGGCCATAAATCTATCAACTTCTCCCTGCATATTTTGACACTTCTCCTCCAAGTTTAACATTATGTTTCTGTTGGAAAGGACCTTTCTTACCTTCGAAATTGTTTTTGTCCTATCCTCTATATCTAATTCCTTAAGTTCATACTTGTTTTTACTATTGAGGAAGTGGATAAGTCTAGTAGCATCTTTAGGTATGTCTCCTAGTTCTTCCTTGACCTTTTGGATAGCTTCTGTAGCTATCTTTATCAGATCTATCTGTTCAAACATCACTTGAATGGATGGCCAAATATCATTGACAGAGTCAATGCTATTGGCCCATAATAGTCCCTTGGCTTGCCCAAGGGGTTCCTTTAGTGTTACATATTTCTCCATGGCCTTTAATCTTTCATTCATTCTGCCAGCTTTCTGCACTTCTTCCTTGTGCACAATTTTCGCAAGCTTGTAATCTATTTCCAAGCTTGTCACCTTTTCTTTCAGTTTGTTCATTTCTGTAGCCTGTATGGACATTTCCTCCATGGATCTGACCAACTTTGATGCTTCTTCACCTTATGCACCTATCGCTGATGTAGACCCTGTTGAAATTGGTTGTGTTGTAGGCATAGGAGCCGTGGGATCCAATGAGGATGCCAACATGGAAGGGACTTCCGTTGAACTGTTGGGATGACATTTGCAGATATAGTGGCAATATCCATTTCCTTTAATTGCATTAAAGTGTCAAATTCTTTCTCTATCTCCTTTAATTGATCATTAAGTTTTAGGACCAAGTCCATCAACTCTTCATGTCTGGTTTGGCTCTCCAAGACCTCTTATGTTTGGGATGTTGCAGCTGAGCTATCTACAATTTTTTTTTCAATGCAACAATGTCATCATTTTTCTTCTTTATTAGCTATTCAATGGCTTTGATATCTTTGGCATCATGTCCTAACTCAATCACTAAGACTTATAGAGACTTGATTCTAGTATCCTTAAACTGTGAGGAGGCCTTCTCTAATTGATATTGAGCTGAGATGTTGGTCAATGAATTCTGTAGTTGATGAGCAGTTATGGCTTTGCCTATAAGGGTGGAGTAAATCATTTTTGTAGCCTGTTTATGAAACTTTATATGGTCTATGGGATGAATATCCCTTGCCATCACTTCAAAATAAATTCTCTTGTAATCTGCTGATGTCCTTGGCTATTGTACAGTTGGTTTTATCAAATACATCTATAGTTTTCCTTCTTTGATGTCAAAAGAAGACATCAACATGGTCTGATTAGTAGGTGTGAGTTTGAGATATTGAGCATAAGTTTGGGCTTTTAGTTTCTCATTTCTCATCTTGATCTCTTTATATCTATCTTTTATATCCTTATCCTTATCAACAAGCCTAATGAATGAGGATACTTCTACAATTAGCTACCTTTCCAAAACCTGGGTCTGTGATGTGGATGGCCCCTATGCTTCATTAGATGGAGTTGTGCCTTTAGCTCTGTCTAGATTAGTATCAGTTATTTCTACTAAGCCTTGTGTGTCTTCTTGCTTTGAAACAGGATTTATCCTATGTCTTTTGCTCTGACTGGTCTCATGTTATATATTTGATGTGCCTATTCCTAAACTTGAGGGTTCCTCTTTGGTCCTTTTAGGGTTCATTTCCTCATTTTGAGGAGTCTGCATAATAGGAGGGGTGCTCATCGTTGCTTCTGGTTGTTCATGTACCTACAGAAATGAACTCTCATCAAGCTGTCTGTCTAAGTCACATAAGGTATTCTCTACATCTACCTTGGTACTGTCTCTATCTACAAGAGTGTTTTCCACCCACTCAAATTGATTTGCATATCTTTCTATCTTTGGTATATGGTGGTGAATATCAGGTCCTAGCTTGACCTTGTTTCTCAATCTGGTCATAAATTCTTGAGGGTCATACCTCCACATGAATCTCTTTTGGAACTTCTTGTGCTGCAAGATTTGGTCTACCTCCTCCCGTACATCTCTAGAATTGCAGGTGAAGGGGCCTAACGAGTTTTTTACTTTGAATTGTGATATTTTCTTGGCCGAGACAAAATTTATCTCATCATATTTCATTATTTGTCTATAGTACTCTAGAGAAAATAACCTCATGGGGAGGTATTTCAGTAGTTTATGGTGCAAGCTGGCAACCATAAATTCTTATCTCTATATGGTTTTGGTAAAGGTACCAATCTCCCACTTTGCTTTGTTTAGACAACTGAAGGACCCTTTTGATCTTTGGACTTATCCTGGGTGGAGGGCTTCCTGTCAGCATAGTCATGACCGAATGATCAAAATAATATATGAAATAAGAATAGGATATGATGATTGAAACTTATGGAACAGTGGGGTCCAAAAAATGACAGACCTAGACTGGTCTTTGGTATCCATCTTTTGAAGGGCAAAAGGAAGTTTGTCTGGTTGATAATATAGGAATATATGGTAGAGGACATATGAGTATTTAAACACTCTCTCATTGTGCATCCTGGTGAACTGTTCATGCATTCTCTCAACTATGAACTTAGCATAATTGTACAAAATAGTAGGAGGTTTTCCTCTGGTATAAATTGACATGAAGGCCAGGACAAGCTCACCAAAAAATTCATCAATGGTGCAGCCAAGAATACATGATATCGTGGTGATGATTGGATTTCCCCTTTAGAAGAACATGGCCGAAAAATATGGAGGGGGATATTTAGGAATATACAACTCTTCTACAATGAGTGTCTGGAATATTTGGGCAAGCTTGGACACACTCAACTTGGAGTACTGGTCAGCAAATCCCTAATGGAGAGTGTGGTTAGGTTTTGACCTAGTTGGGTTTGTAATATTTCATTAATGGATTCAACTGTAATGGTGAGTAAAACCTTTTAGTTAGGGGACATAATAGCTCTCAAGCTAGGAATGTAACAGACATGGCACTGGTGGACAATTTTAGGGAAAACATGTACCTCTGGGAACTAGTATTTGGGCAGATTTGACTCTCGAAAGCCAATATCATCAACATGGTTGAGGAATTTGTCCCTACATAAACAATGGATTTCAAGCCGGTGGGTCTGGGTAGATGTATCCTTAATTTGGAAATCCCTATTAGCCAAGGGAAGGTGATCGAGGTCCAAATGAGAAGTTGTGATAGATCTAACATCCAAGGCAATAGGGGTAGCCATAATTTAGTTCTTGTGGATTTAAATTTGGCTTTACTGGTTTATTTATGGGTTTTGAATGGAAACTGGTAACTTTTAGAGGGTTTGGCCACAAGTTTTCAAATTTAGAGTATTTTTTAATTAATTTTAATTAATTAAAACACTGTAGAGGTCTTAACATTTCCAAATTTGAATGGACGAGTGGTAATTTGTGGTCAAATACCTAGAATTGGGTGAGCTATATACAAATTTGGAGCTCACGGTAGCTGCAATGGTTCGAATGAATCTAGTATGGACTGAGAGGTCGATTAGGGTCTCTTTAACTTTCTTCAGGAGTGAATTTAGAGTTCAAATGATGCATTCACCGTTTTAGGAATCACACTAGTTCACATAGGTTATTAGAGAAAATGAACGAAAAAGGTGAAAAAGGGCTTCTCTGCCTTTTTATGGAGCAATGGTTATTCTTTGGTAGGTGATTTCAAATGAATAGTAGGTGGTTTGTCAGATTGAGTGGGGAGACGGTTTCGCAGGCCATCACATTGGTTATGGAGGTTGGGCGATATTTTTGAGGGGTCACCTGATCTACTCCAGAGCACAACATGTAGCAGTCTGGGAGTTGTAGAAAATTGCTTTATCAAGTGGGTAATGGTCAGCCATGAAGCGTGGCCAATATGGATGTGGACCATTGGATGAAGGGGAAGATGATCAGATGGAAATTGGGCAAGGGAGGTGCACGGGTATTAAGAGCATGGGTTTTGGGGTGGCCCAGAGCATTAATCCTCAGTGGTTTGTGATTAATTAAGACTTAATAATGGGTTTAGTCGATCAGGAAGGCTTTTAATGACATGGGGCCATGGGTTTAACCGGAGGGATTTTCTTAACTTTACTAAGGGTTGGTGAGTTAAGAGGGGTTCATGGGGATATGGGGGAATTGTATAGTTTTTATTAAAACTAAGGGTTTGGGGTATTTATTTAAGGGATTTGTTTAATATACAGGGATAGGTATATCAGGAATTTATATAATTAAGTTAAAAATTAATATGAAATGTGATAAGAGGAGTGGGTATATCTTTAAGTATAAATGTAAATGCAATATTTGCACACTTTATTTACATATATGCAATACTGAGGATAATATGTTTTGTGGGTTTTTTGAATGAAAAGGGATTTAACATGGAGTTGTTTTTACTTTTCCTAGGAAAAAGAGTTTTAACCTTAGGAAAAGGGATTTTATTAGGGTAATTAGGGGGAGATGAATTTCATGAAGGGAATTCTATCACTTGATGTCCTTAGGACATTAAGCCAAGGGTCCGGTCCCACCAAAAGTCAGAGAAATGCTCTAAGCCTCTTTGGCTTGAAGGATTTAAAGTGTTAGAGCATACTTTTGGATAGGAAATTATTAAGTAAGGGAAAAAATGGATGATGGGGAGTTAATCACATTAACTTTCAAACCTTTTTATTTTCTTTCAAAGTTGATCATGCATATTGAAATATGTGTCTAAGCCTGATGCATGTCTTTTGATCCAATGAACTTTGTAGTTCAACAACCTTTCTTTTGCTTGCCCATTTCTTACCCTAATATGTTTTCTTCATTTCTTTGGGTGCATTTAGGCTAGAAAACCCTTATTCTATATTTTATTTAATAAAACAAACTATCTATTTCAAACCCTATATCATCCAAGGGCTTAGATTAAATTGATGAGCTCCTTTTATTTTCTCTACCTATCTAATGATCTGCCAAGACTAAACTGTTTGGTTAGATTTTATTCTATAACTATAAAGATAAAATTCAAAGAAATATATAATCAATATTAAACAATTTGATTACCATTGATCGTGGCATGAATAACAAGCTGCACACAATCATTATTATGCATAAAGTAAATAGTAGTGGCATTTAGACTTGCACATTTTCATGATCTCTTTTTTTATTTTTTGGGGTTCATATATTTTCATTTTTTGACCTTCTCTTTTTCTTTTTGTTCCTTGATATTTATTTTAGGACATACCCTCTTTACATTTTTTAATTTTTTAATTTTTTAATATGGAAAATATTTGCAGAAAGCACAAGTATGTACACTATTACAAGGCTTAACCTTAGTCATTCAAAATTATGACTTCTATTGGTATAGGAACCTAACACGTTCAAAAGAAATGGGTCTTCTCTCTTGCATTAAAACAACTCAAATTCCATTTCATGAGGCATCACATTCCACAATAATGGTTTTTGTGAAGTCTGGCATAGTTAAGACCGTTTCTTAGAATTTTTCATGTTTAAGATATTCAAAGGCCTTAGTTGCTTCTGGTGTCCAAGAAAATTCTTCTTTATTCAATAATTTTTTTAGAGGTGTTTCTATTCTACGATAATTCTTAACAAAAGTGTGATAATACCCTGTCAACCAAGGAAATCCTTGAAGATTATTTATGGTTGTGGTGAGTTTTGATTCCTTAATGGCTTTAATTTTCTTATGGTCTACCTTAACACTCTTATGAGATACAAGATGACCCAAATATTCTACCTCCTATACTCCAAAGAAACATTTGGATATTTTTGCATAAGTTATTTATCCTCCAATAGTTTGAGCACCTTTCCAACATGTTGAATGTGATCCATCCAAGACTTGTTGTAGATTAGTATATCATTAAAAAAAAAGAAAAAATAAATAAAAATAAAAATAAAAAAAATCTAAGGATTTGAAAATGGAATTCATGAAACCTTGAAATGTGCAAGGTGCATTAATAAGGCAAAACAACAATACCAAAAAATGATAATGATCCTCATGACTTATGAATGTTTTTTTGGAATACTTTAGTCTTCATTCTAATTTGATGATATCCTAAATGAAGATCTATCTTGGTGAACTAAATTGCTCCATGTAACTCATGTAACAATTCATCAATGAAAGGAATGTGGAATTTAACTTTAATATTGAGTTTGTTGAGCTCCCTATAATGCAGAAAAATATGCCATCATCCATCCATATTATGCACCAATACTATGGGAGAAGAGAAATAACCTTGACTAGCTTGAATTATACCAACCTCTATCATTTATACAACCATACGTTAAATTTCACTCCTTTGTGCATAGGGATCTGTAAGGCCCGACGTTTGGAGGAAAACTTCCTGGAATCAAATGAATAGTGTGATCATGATACCGAATAGGTGGGAGTCCTTTGGGAGTCTCAAATACCTTAGAATGATTGTCCAATAATTTTTGGAGATATGGAGAAATAAATGGTTTCGATTTTTGAACCTCTAGTGAGTATAATTATGTAATTATGCCTCGTTGTTTTTTATACAAAAACTTTTTCATGCCATTAGAGTTGATTATATTTCCTATTTTCCCTGCGATACCGCTATATTCAACTTCTTTTCATTCCCAAACAAAATTCAAGAAAATTTCTTGAAAATTAGAAGCTATCTCCTCCCAATATTGTAACCATTGGACTCCTATTACAACATCAACAGCACCCATTGGAATCAAAAGAATTGGACTATTCAATACATATTCCCCCACAATTAGCTTGATATTATGGAACTTTCTGTAGAAATTTATAGTTCCTCCATTTGCAACCATCACTTGACATTATGGTGCTAGATATATGAAGAAATTCAATTCCTTGGCTATCTTATAATGAATAAAATTATGGGGACTACCAAAATCAATAAACTCTATTACCTTTTTCTTTTTTATATATTGTTCCATCTTGAATGTTTGAGGAGTTGTAATTCCTACTAGTGTATTACAAGATATGGCCAAATCCATTTCTTATTTATCTTAGATTGGTCGCTAGTGTATATCCTCCTCTTTTGATGTTTCTTGTTCCTTTTGTTCCTCATCTTCACAATTTATGTGGAATAATTTATTCTCATCACACATGACCTTTAGTGTATTTACCATCAAAACTGAAACAAATCCCTTTTTCTCTTTTTTCATTCAATTGTTGTGGTGTCAACCTTGTATGTTGTGGAAGGTTAGGAGAAAAACCACTTCCATCTTTATTGCTGTGAGTGGTACACTTTTATGTTGCCATAATTTTTCTTTCAACTTTTCTTGCCACCCCGAATACATTCTCCAATGAATTAGGTTTCCAAAGACAAACCTCATGTTGGATGTTATCCTTTAAAGTCCCAAAAAGTCCCTATGAATGCATAAACACTATGCTCTTCTGGAAGATCAACAACCCTAATATTCCATTTTTGAAAGTCCTCAATGTGCTCCACCAATTAACCATTTTGTTTGAGATTTATGCATCATAATGTGATCTCATTTCCTCCCTAAAAATTCACCAAGTGCCAAGTAGTTTATGAGAAAAATACATATATATATATATAATACGAATTGATTGGGTTTTAAATACAAAGATTTGATGTGTATCTTTTGTGTGTGTTTCACATCATGGAGATCAAAATATTGCTCCATCTATAGTACCCATGTTATTGGATCCTTTCCATGAGACTACCTAATATTGATATTTGGAATGCATTGCATCTTAAACCCAACATTGGAGTATCTAAAATCATAATTCATATTCCTTTTATCATCATCATGACTTTCATGGATTAAGTTGTCCCCACTGGTAAGTATTTCTTCTAGAAACTTTGTCAAACCTTCTTTCAACCCTTCTATCTTAATTTTCATCATTTCTTCCATTTTTTATTTTAATCCATCATTCAAAACAACCATGTACCTTTCTATGCCATCTATATCAACATTCGTCATGGATTCCAATTAATTTTTTGTTACTTTTTGCAAGGCCGAAATTTGTTTCACTTGGTCTCGTAATTTTGATATGTCATGCTGCATTTCCTCCTCTTATTCATGTGTCATAGTAGAGATTTTTGGTTGTTTACTAGATGTATCAAATTATTTTTAATGGCATTATGGAATCAAAAAACGATATCTAAGATTTACTATGCCCTTTGAATCACTTCAAACTGATTTTTCAAACAATACTTATGCAATATTTTTTAAAAAATTAAACACACATTTCTTGCTTTTATGATCTTGATCTTGAAACTATTGTATCTCATTAATTTCAGATCTTCAATGTCTAAATTTTCATCTTCTCATAGCACTTTAAATATTATTTCCAACACCAAATTTCATACAAATATGGTATACTTCAAGTTAAAGTTATGGCCAACCTCCCATGATAACCTAATTATGGATTGGTTAGTAGAGAGAACTTGTACAAAATTCCATGTGTTACTGCTTCAAACTTCATCCATGAAAATGATACAAAACAAACAAAATTTTATGAAATTTCATTAAATTTTTATGAAATTAAAATTTGATTCATGTAGAGAAAGTTATGATTATTTTCTATAGGTCACTTTTTTGAGATTGAATTCTAGAGCATGCAAAAACTCCAACTTCTTCGGACCATATCTCAAAACATTTAGCAAAAAAAACATCTAAAATTTATACATGAAGTTCACCAATATTTTAGGTTTCATCCTCTGAGTCTTCGCGGAAAAAAACTTAAGCAAAACTTCCACGATCACCTATTTGAAGTAGCAAAACCATATAATCCAAAGCTTTGATACCAATGTTTTGCAACCAACTCACAAAACATAAAAAAAAGATAGATAAACTAATGAAACAATTTCCTCTTCGAGGGGGAAACATACTTTGTATTACATAAATGAAAAATTCTTGGATGATACAAATGATAAGACATCCTTGGTATATATAGGAGTCTAAGGGGTAACAATATAATCAAAGCCTACATAACAATAATAATGTAAGGAAATAGCAATAACAATAGTGGGCTTCGATGGGGAACAACAATAAAAATATGGGGGATAGTAGGGGGCTACACTAAAATAACAATAAGGGAGATACACTAGTATTATACGGTCCTAACAGTGTTACAAAGTGGTATTAGAGCATCAAACTACAACATTTGGACAAGATGGACTCTATCGTAGATGAAGTGAAGATAACAAATTTTATCTAGATCTTTGGAAATAAAATTACTACCATATTATAGAATTAATAGAGCAGTAGGTACAATTCTTGGATATTTGGAGACAATTGGATCTCTAGCTCCAAATGTGACAACTAAATGGGAAAATGATTGTGTGCTACTTATGGCATTGACTGTTTAATTGCATGTTGAGTTCAATAATTATTCTACCATGTTGTCATATTGGATTTACTGGTGATTCATATGTTTACTATCTTGTATCTTAAAGGTCTGGACAACTTATTCTTATGTCCTTCGTCAATTATCACATTCTTGAAATTTTTGTAGAAGCACCTGTATGGTTTTCTGCATGTTTGTTTAAGTGGTGTGTTCTTACATACCTTGGATGAATAAGCACATGAATTCCTATATGGTATGAGAGATTTGGGGAGATCCTGGTGTTGTTTGTGTTGCATAGCATAGTTTCTTTTTTTCATTATATATATATATTATATATATATATAATCTCTATTATAATATATATATTTGTTTCGATAGGAGATATCCATGGGACGTGGGTTATATGACCGAGAGCCTCAATGGATTTGAGATATAATGTTAGTGAATCTAATAGAGAGTCAAGTAGTCTAAAAATCGCTTGTATAAATCATGGAATGTATGATTTCTTCCTTGTGCAAGCATGTATTTGGTGAAGAACTGTAATTAAATGGCTATGCATTGATTGCAAGATTTCCTACATATACATGATACATTTAATAAATGTAAAAATTACAAATTATAAAAAAAGACATATGATTACACGTTAAGTTGTATTTTAGTGACCTTTGAGATTGAATATAATTTTTTGGTGCTCCCTTGGCAAAGAGGTTGATTGTAGTTAATGCTGATAAGTTTTGGTAATAAAATGATTTCAAACTTATGAGCGAATAAGAGTTGATATATACATGTGCATATGAATTCTAATTTTTGAAAATTATGCTAAGGTATAAATTATAGCTAAAGTATATCCTAGATTTTGAGACATGTGATTAATAATTAAATTGATATATATGTGCAACTAGAGGAAAACATGCTTGGAGTAGCATGACATGGTAGAAACTAATGTGTAATTTTTATTGATGATGCTAGCAACTGAATGTATGTAGCAATGCATAAATAGACTCAATATAAAAAGAAAAGAGAAACCTATCAGGACTCTCAGCCACTTGAGATAATAGGTATAATGTTTGAAGAGAAGGAAGAAGAGTGTCATATGCTCAGGACCCTCTGATAAGCATGGGAGGATTTCCTACTAGGAGAGATTGGAGGTAGGCACAAGTCCAAAAGGTTGCCATGAAATCTTGAAGAAGTCTCGAGTTTATATTGCATTCATGAACCATTGGAAACACTAGCACTAATGGGGATTGAGTTGTTGTGGTTGTTAAATATTTTATGTTTCATGTTACTCAAGTGATTTTATGCTTGATTAGAATTTTTAATATTGATTTATGCATAGCCATGCAACCTTGTTTATGGTTCTTTATTGTTGGATGAACTCTTATGACTTTTTAATTATCTTTTCTTCTTTCCTTCTATGTGATGGGGTCTTGATAATTTGTTGGGTGGGGAAGCAAGGTGAAACAGCTCTAAGGAAGAGCTTAGTGGGACCCAACGAGAAAAATAAAGTCTCGGATGAAGCCCAGTGCATGAATGAAGGGCAATTGAAGGTGGGAAGGAATAATATGACAACCAAATGGGCTAGTTTGGTCCATGGGGATAATGGAAAACAATATGATGGTTGTGAAAATGGCTCAAAGGAGGTTTCCCTGACCTTGGTATAATTACATATGAAAATGTATCTTGTTACCCCTAAAAATACCTCCTCATCAACTTAGATGAGATCATTAGGATTTTGACTAGAATATACATTTTTCTCTGGTCTTTTAAGACTATAATGCACACTATCTAACTCACACAAAGCACTATAAGAAGTGAGAATCCTACTTCACCCTCACTGATTGGGACCATTCCTCTCACACGGGAGTTAAGCACAAGGAAACATTAGAGTGTATCGAAAGGTAGCCCACCTACAACTGCATTTCAATGGAAATTCTTTGTACTAGGGATTCCTTTTGGAATTTTAGAGCTAAGTTTGGGATTTGGGTATCCTACCCACACAGCGTGTTTCCTATGACCTTTATCACCCAATAGTAGTAGTGATTTCTAGATAAAGGTAGTGGCCAAAATATTTGGGAAACATATAAAAGGTGACATGGGTGGGTTGTCGTGATACATGAAGACAAACATGCCTACTCTATGTTTGGTTTCATGGTAGGGCACGCATCTCAACAAAAGTTCTTTTCCCCTCAACACTAGGGTTTGACTGAATCTTAGGAGTAATCATAACTATCTCTACCCAAACCGACTTCTTCTTATATTACTTTGATACTAGATTCCATCACCAACGAGTTGTGACTATAGGCAAAAATCTTTGTGCTTGTTGATCTCTTAGAGTTTTTTTTTTATTTTTAGCAGTGTGTGGTTTGTTATTAAGATTATATATATACAGGATTTAATAATAAATATGTAAAACATATATTATTCAACATGGCTTCTATAGGACCTCTTTGTCAGTCTAGATGCCTACAAGGCCTTAGAGGAAATTTTGACTAAACCATATTCCCCTTCTATTCAAGGGACTCTATCTCATGTATTACACCTTTAATTACACCTGAATGCCCCTGAGCCTCATCTACTAGAGGACCCATTTATTAGAGGCTTTGTGCCTCCTTACAGTCCTCCCCTTAATAACCATATTGGGGCAATTTTGATTTAGGTTACTCCTATTGTCTGTCTATCAAGTCCCCACAAAAAAATTTCAATGACTACTAGTGAATTATGGTCTTTTGTGGAAAACTTTTCCCCATTGCCACCTAACCCACCAACAATAACTTCAATGCATGTTGTTGATTATCCCATTATTCATCTTATTCCAAATCTAGGAACCGAAGCTAAACCCACTTTGGGTGGTGCTCAAGGATTCCTTGCAACGACCACCCCAACTCCCTTCGTGTCAGCTCCTAGACCTTTGAAGCTCACTACATCAAATGATGACAATTTTCCATCCATAAAAAATCCTTTTAGTTGGAATTCCATGTTTAGTTAAACTCCACCTTCGTTACAAAGTGGGGGAAATGAATATAAAATCTATCTTCCTATTGGGGGCATCCCTGCACCCATGCAACCTATGGTATAGTAAGGTCCTTCTCTAGTTGATAAATCTCCTATTGATGGTTATGCTATTGATTTTGGTCATGTACCTAATCCATATTGTGTGGCCATAGGTATTTCATTTCTTCGACCTCCTACATCTCCTTGCGGCCACCCAATTCAAACATCATTACCTATTGGCGACAACATCTATCCTAGGGGAAACCAATTCACTGCTAATTTTCCTCAAGGAGTGGGCATGTCTTATTTCCCATCACTCTAAATTACCCTACCAAAACCTCAAGAAAGCTATTATCCTTTGAAACATATGTACCACACTAGAAACCCATTGATGGCAGGACCTCCTAGTCCCTCTGGTGACCTTGATCTTCCATAGTGTAATTTGGTAGCACCTACTCCATTTCCATTCCTTGTTACTCTTGACATACTAGATATATACAAGTTGACTAATGACACCGTCAACCATAGTCTACTTTGGCCTCTAATCCTATATAAAATTCCTGCATACATTCTTAAGTTTGAGGGAAAATTGGGAGATGACCCTGCTACTGATGAGCACCAGTATTGCAGCAAGAATGTTGCAACTCCTAGGGCTACCAAGTTTACTTTATCAACTTGGGGTTTGTACAAACTTCGAGGTGAAAGTGTTGTATATATAATAAGATGTGATGGGTCCACTCTTTGTCACTGCTAAGTTGGTGATAGACCACTATGGTTTCTCATATAAGCCTTCTATTGATTTAGAGGAAGTTTTATTACCAATGAAGAAAGGGGAATCTTGCACTAATTGGGAGAATTAGAATATTGTCTACTACAGTAAGGAAAGACTGAAATCAATGCTTTAAACACACCACTCATCTAAGTAATTGCTAATATATCTTGCTTCAGAATAATTATAAGCTAACATGTGCATAGTTTTAATTGTCCTATGAATGCAATTTGAAATAACCAAACATTTTAGTGTTGTGCATATGAATGAACACAATAACTCTTTCTCCTTTTTGCCCCTTTTTGTGAAAATGTGAATGCCAAATCTTCTTGGTGATGTGGCAGGTGTGTTAGATATGGTGATGGAAGGTCAGATGGCTTAGGAGGTAGGTAGGGTCTTCTCCTATCTTCATGGATCATTTTTTCACAAATCGGCCTCAAAACAAGCCAATGCAGGTCATCCTACAGGATGTACTAATGCTTCCTACAGGATGTCCTAATCCTCATATAGGATCCCCTATATTCCTATAGGATCTAACCGAGAGATATAGGAGTGATTTGGAAGGTGGTATAGGGCTTATGGAAGGTGAATGATGGAAGAAATAATGCAAGGGAGCAGTTAGGATTTCATCAGAACTCAAAACAAAGTTTGTAATATGGTTGGATTTGATCAACAAACATAGAAAGTTGTTCTTATGGAATGATGAATTGGTTGAGGGACTTGGTGGCTTTTGGTGATCATGGATGGATGAGGTTAGGCTGGGGTTGCTAGAATGAGATCTTCCTGTACCATTGAAACTCTTGCAATACATACATTACTGGAATTTATCCATGAATCATATCAAACAAGGCATATTTCCAATCAACTTAAGGAAACATAATTTCATTATTTGGTTGCCTATTTCATGCATGGAAGTACTTGCAGAATATTGTGAAACACCGTGAGATCTAAGTAGTAGAAAACCTATTCTTGAAAAATGAAAAGATGCTAGCCTAAGTAGCAGAAAACCCTAAACTCCATAAGAAATAATTTTTTTTTTCTTTTTGGGGCTAATTAAGAGTTTTTGATCAAACCACATTCCCTGAAGGGAGAAGTGAGGCCAAATCCACTTACTATTAGTATTTTTGGTATTCCTTTACCTCTCTAAACTATTGTTCAAGCTATGCACAAATGGAAGCAAACAAATCAAATTTACCACTACCTGCAATGAAACATTGCTAAAATCAATTCAACAATTAATCTATGAAATAACCTAAAAATACAAGTACAAGAAGAGGAGACTTTTCTTCTAGGGTTGGGCCCCAACCCAAGATCTTCATTTCTTTGAGTCAACTCAATATTGGACCAAGGAAATTCTCATTCTCATTATCATATCAAAAAAATTACATAACAATGTTTTTCCACAAAGCTTGAACTAAAAAATTCTTAGTGTTCTTACATAAAAAATTTGAAGCCTAATGAGGATCTTGGTGTCCTTATTTATAAAACTTAAGTCTGCAACAACTTCCTTAAATCTAATGATGCTTGGCTCCCAAACTGAAGATGAACTGGCTCTTAACTGTCACTAGCTTTATTGTCCATGATCTCCATGACTCGGCTACTTGCAATTACGAGCTAGTGTGATTTGATTAAGGAATATTCGAATGAGTGAAAATTTAATGAGGAGGATCTATCTAATATAATATCTCCCCCTTGTCTCATTCAAGTTTCTTCCCTTAATTAGCCAAAATTTCCATGATTTTCTCTCAAAAACATACAATTAATGCACAATAGACCACTAGACATACATCTTACTTTTACTCATCTCATTAAGAAAAACATAATTAAAACATGTAGGAATTATGAGAAGAGTTGACTTTAATAAGCTTGGTGGTGTAGTAGGATCCATATATTTATGTAATGATGAGGCTCATCATCACCCCCATACTTAAAGGGTTTCTCATCCTTTGAGCAATTTAATCTATATCCATGTCCTTCATTGCTCTGGTGGCCTCCATGACATCCCATGCTTCTGTTGTAGTTTCTTCTTCTTGTGAATAAAATCCTTCCTTGCTCTCTATCTCTTCCCACTACTTTTGTTTCTTCTTCTTCTTTCCTTCCTTCCAACATTCCTAAGAGTAGTGGTGGACTGAGTCTCAAGACAATCCAATTAACTTTGAGTCTTTGTAGAGATTTATTGTACATGGGTGTTTTGTTTAGTTTGTCTCTCATTCTCTAAGGATAATGGTATTCTATGATTTTCAAGCTATAAGGTGGGGTATTCCATCACCTTTATCAATATTACATGTTGTCATCTCCTAGGAACCTAAACATGTCTTCAAAGTGTGTGAATTCTTTCTCTTGTGTAACAAGGTACCTAGGTGCAAGCTTAGGATCCTTTGCAATCAGGTTGTGGGTGTTGATGACAGACATTAGATTGGATTGTTTGGCTCTTATCATAAGTGGTTTTGTCTCTTCTCTTTCCATTACCTTTTTCATCTATGTATTTCTCTCCTCCTCATTATTCATCCATGATGCTAAGGCCATCAATTGCAAGTCTTCTACCTTTGAATTTGGGTCCCACACATTCAAATTTGTCAAGGCCAAGTTGTGTAGGTAAAACTCATACATCTTTGCTCTATCTTCGAAGGTGCTTTGATCACAGAGATCAATTAATTGTTTATAGGCTTGGAAGGGCATGGTGCCTCTCTCTGTTAAAGTCTTAATTTGGAATTGTAGCCATTGTCCCTTGAGATACAAGGCATAAGACTTGGTTGGCATTCTGCACTTGATTTCCTCTAAGGATAACCTGCCCATAGCTTCCAGCTGGCTTTCCCTTTCTTGTAACTTTCCCCTTAGCCATGCATTCTCAACTTCTAACAAAGCTTTCCTTATTTCCTCATTGTCCCTTATGTTACTAAGTTCTTTGTCCATATCCTTCAATTTTTACTCCATGTGGCCTACATCCTCCACTCCTTTTAATTTGACAATTTGCATCCACATATGTGCCCCTGCACCTTATTTCTCCAATTCAAAGAATAAGGGGATGGAAAACGTCTATGGGATAACCCTACCCCCTTCAAAGAACATGTAGTAAGCGTTGAGGTTGGGTTGTGGAATAGGTTCTCTTAGTTATGGGTCTTCCATCCTTGTTTCTTGTTGAGTGATACCTTCTTGGTCCATTTTATGAGTTTCTTGTAGGTTTAACAAAGTTTCCTATAAGATGGACTTTGCTTCCTATGGGTCTTTTTATGCCTCCTATAGGATACCTTTTCCCTTTGATGAGGAAGACTTTGTGATAGGCCTCCTAACATATGTGATGGGATATTTGGGAGAGGCTTGTCCTAATGATCCTTCTCCTCGATTTTCCTCAAGAGGAACTATCTTTTCTTGTTGCTTTGGTGATTCTTCAATGAAAATAGGAGTTTTGGTCGGTGTTTGAGGTCTTCCTTGTCTAATCCTTGTGCTCTTTATTGTCCTAAAGTGCAATGGGGTTGGTCTTTGTCTTTTTCCTTTTGACTTGATAGGTGTACTTAGGGTAGTTAGAGCAGCTATTGCCTCCATCTCTGTGGGTTCTGGAGATACCCTTGGTGATTATTCCCCTTCTTTGCCTTGAAATATAAACCTTTGTTCTTCCTTTTGTTCTGTCTCCTATTTTTTATTCTTCTCCTCATCTTTGTCTTTGTCTTTCTCTTCTTCCTCTACTTCCTCACTCTATTCATCTGTCTCTTATTTTGTTTCTTATTCTATCTCTTCTTCATTTTCCTTTTGTTTTTCTTCATCTTTTTCTTCCTTTCTTTCCTCTTCATTTTCTCCCTCTATTTGTTCATCCCTCTCACTATTAGTGGGGCTTTAGTCATATTCAAGAGCTTGAATTTCTCCCTCTGCTTGCATGTCTTTGAAAGTTGTCCATGTAATAGGGAGTCTTAGGTTTTGTAGAGCATCTTCTAGGATAAGTTCGATCAACCCAAGATGGGTTAGTTGTTGATGATTTCCTTCCTACAGTTTGATGCTCATATCCATCATTTATGGAAGAAGAAAGTAGGGTATACTTAATCCATTTTGAGGTGGTGTGTTTGCTCCAAATCTGAGTTCTTGGAGGAGTTTGAAATGGTATCCATACACCACACTGTATCTCCGTAGACATGATATATATTTAATGAGGTGGTAACTAACCTCATTCCAACGGTATGGAATGATTTTTCTTTTGACCCCATTTTTGTCCTCCATTGCCTCCTCACATTCCGAAAATAATTTATTCTTTGCAAGGGTGTTGTTACCCTTATCATCTTTTCTCCAAGGTAACCCTAAAGGAACCGTGGTGATTATGCTTATAAATTTAGGGGTGATTTCTACTTGTAGGCCTTTCACCACAACAATGGCATGGGTCTTAGTGAGGGATATGAGTGAGAGAGAAAAGTCTCGGTCCACCTCATCATCATATTCTCTCATTTTTCGAAGAAACACATCCAATTGTGCCTTGTGAAAATTTCTACAATAGGAGGGTGCTGATGGATTCTTACTATGTTTGTGGGTTCCCTTTGTTAAAACCCCATGTCATCTTTCCCTGGTAATTGTGGGGGCTTGTATGGATATAATTCAATAATTCTATTGGGTGAGAGATTTAAATGATAACTCTGCAATATAATTCCCTAGACTGCAACTTCCTTAACTAAGTGGAGGACTTTTCTTCTTTTTTAATATAAAATATGGGAAGGTATAGCTCCTACCTCACTGGTTACTTTATGATGAGGACAACCTTGGATATCTCCTCCCTTAATGCCCATTGATAATCCTATAGATGTCTTCTCTGTATCCTGTAGGTCTTCCTGTAGGATCTTATAGGTTTTCCTGTAGGATCTTGTAGGTGCTTCTACGCTACAAAATGCTCATTGTCTCCAATAGGTGTTGCTTCAATAAGGGCGAGGCAATCCTCCTTTCGATGAATCCTTGAGATTTCTAATTCTCTTTTAGTGTGGGAATCAATGTTTTATTTCCTTATATGAATGATCATGTCGGATGGTGTGTTGTATGTCTAAGTATGAGCACCTCCTTTTGGATCGCTCGTCCCACTATCAGTCCATCATTTCACTCACCTTGTAATCATCTCCCACTTCCTTCCTCTATAACTTAACAATTTTTGGAATTATCTCCTTTTTCTTCTGATTTTGACTGCCGCCATGTGTGGAGTGGTCTAATTGTTTTCTCCTCGTCAAGTGACCGAAGGTAGCCAAATTAACTGGCTACCTTTTATTTTAAAACCAACTCTTACATAATCCTAGATTTTTTAGCATATCATGCTAATAAGATAGCATGAGTAAGATGACATACCTATGGGTAAGATGCCTTGATTATGATTCTTATTGGATAATGATGTCCCTGTGTTCTATATTTGCTATATTTTTTTATTATTGGCCTCTTTTGATGCTTGTTTCCTTGGATGTGTAGGTACTGGAGAGTGATGCTGATGATTTTGTTGCTACTGCTAAGCTCTAGAGGATCTTCCTTAACCTTGGAATCTTTATGCCAAAGATGGATGCAACCCTATGAAATTTCCTTTGTGGGATAGGTTGCTACAGGATTTCATACAAGAAACCTGTAGGATGTCCGGTAGCTACCTCTCCCCTAAATTTTCATACTTTTTGTTTCACTTCTAGAGCATGAGGATTGTTGACATGAGTAGATAAGGGTTCTTATGAATGGTAGGTGAGAGGTATAGCCCACAGGTATTATCTCTCTATCCTCTATTGTCACCCGCTTCTATTTGTTTTTTATTCTTTGAAACCTATATATTTTTTTAATTGACTTGCAGGATGGATGTGGGGCTAATATGTTGTTGAAAGGCATGGGGATGATGTGGTGGAGTGAATATTTTTTTTTTTTGACACAGTATTGTCATTCCCTTTCTCTAGGACTTTTATTGGGATTTCAAAGCCACTATAATTCCTACAGGAAACTCTTGTAGGTTTTCAGGGAATCCTGTAGAAAAAAAAAAAGACCTTGTGTAAAATGAGCTGGAGGAGTTCATAAATGGAAGGATTGATGGAATAATGAAGAATATGAGATGGAAGAATGAAAATATGGATTGTGTAGGCCCTTCTTCTCCTCTCAAATTGCGCTAACCCTCCTCCTATTAGCTTGAAAACAACATTTTCAAACCTTTTTCCTTTTTTTTTTTTAAACAACTAGTTTGCCTCCAACATGGGGGCTTCACTCAATGAACCTATGAAATATCATGTGTGTCCATGGAATATTAAACAATACCCTTAATTTTACTACATATTGGAAAATAACTCTAAAAATCACATTATTTAACCCCCTTCCGATACGAACCCAATACACCTTCCCAATTTAAATACCCCTATTTTCACTAGATATTTTAGGTATCCATTTTTCAATAAACATCCCCCAATATGAACCCATGTGGTATGGTATTGCTTCCCCAGTGAATCCCCCTGTGGCCTCCAAGGAGGTTTTCATCCTAGCTGCCTGCTCTAGGGGCGTCACAAGAGGTTTTCACCCATAGATCTTTTTATTTTTTCTTTTTTCAACACCATTGGGAAACCTCAAGAGGTTTTCAACCCAATAGTCAGACTCAGGTGCCTCTTGGAGGTTTTCACCTGAGTCTCTTTGCTTTTTTCTTTCTTTTCTTTTTTTAGGGACTTGATGGGGTAGAAGTCGAGACTTGCTCCACCACCATCACTATCTTGTTGATGCCATTGATGAATTCTTTCTTTGAAAAGGCCTTCTTGTAGGCCTTCAATCTGTACCCATTGACAAGTAATGGGATAGCCTTTGCATCAATGGTTCTTATCTATACTTAACCATTATCATTACATTTTTCTATGATATAAGACCCTAACCATCTAGTCCTTAATTTTCTTTTAAAATCCTTGTATATGGAATCATAAAACAAATCCAAATCACCTTCATGAATCTTTTTGTCCTTTATGTTCTTATCATGCCAAATATTCCTTTGAGCACGAGTCACCTCTGTGTGCAGGAGAGCCTGAATCCTAAATTCATCTAACCAATTCAACTATAGGAATCTCTCTTGTTATGCCATGGTGAGATCTAGATCCAATTGTGTTGCCATTCTTAAGGTGTTGCATTCAAATTCAATTAACAGTAGGTCTTTCTTCCCATAGACCAACTCATAAGGAGTGAATGCAGTAGTAGTCTCCCAAGTGGTAGTAAGCCCAAGTGGCCTCAATTAATATATATGTCGAGTCCTTTTTGCTATTGCTAATAACTTTGGTCAGAATGCATTCTAGTGCTTTGTTGGTTACCTCCACTTGCCCATTAGCTTGTGGGTGGTAAGGAGTGGATGTTCTATGATTGATCTTGTGTTGCCTCAAAAATTTTTCAATCATGTGACATGTAAATTGACTTCCTTGATCATTGACTAGTTCTCTAGGGTACCCAAACTTATAAAATAAATTTTATCCTAAGAAATCAACCACTTTATCTTCTGGTGCTTCATTGATGGCCTTCGCTTCAACCCACTTGGTTAAATAGTTAGTGCACACAACGATGTATTGCTTTTTCCTGGATGGAGGATCAAAGGGTCCAATGAAATCCATGCCCCACTTGTTAAATGGCTCCAAAGTCACTTGAGGTTGCAAAGGAATTTCATCCCTTAGGGTAGGTTTCCCCATCCTTTGGCACTAATCACACTAACTAGTATACATCCTCACATATTGGTGAAGAGTGGGTCTATAATAACTAACTTTTAACACCTGGAATGTTTTCCTTTTCGCTGCAAAGTGACCTCCATAAGGCCCATCATGACAGGTCAGAAGGATTTCAAAGACATCCTTGTCTCTGACACATGTTCTCAAAATATGATCTGAGCCTAGTTTGAAGAGGTTGCCCCCAATCCAAGTGAATGGGGAACTTTTCCTCACAATCCTTCTCTTTTCCTTGGAGGACAAATTTGGTGGAAAATGTGCAGACATCAAGTTATTTTCTATGTCAACAAACCATGGAGGGAGAATTGAAATGGTGAAGAAGAGTTCATCCAATATCTGATCATCAGCCATTCCTTCCTCCCCTGAAGACAAATTTAATCAAGATAAAAAATATGCATCAACATTCTCCTTTCTAGGCTTATAAATAATAGTTAAATCAAACTGTTGCAATAAAAGTAACCACCTAATAATCTAGGCATTTACATCAGGCTTATTCATCAAGTATTTAATTTCATCATGGTAAGTACGTACAAATGTTTGGTAACCTGTAATGTAGTGCATAAATTTGTTTAATGAATACACAACAGCTGGGAGCTCCTTTTCAGTCACTGTGTAGTTTAGTTAAACTTTTGATAGATTCTTAATAATGAAGTAAATGGCATAAGGTAGCTTGTCCTCTATCTGGCCTAGGGATGCTCCTATGGATTTGTGAGAGGCATCATGATGTATATGGAAAGGAAGAGCCCAATTTTGGTCTCGAAGAATAGGTGTAGTAGTCCACTTGTCGTTTAGGGTGTCCAAGGCCTTTTGACAACTTTCTCACCATAGAAATTTGGAGTCTTTGGCCAATAACCGAAATAACATAGAAGATAACTTGTTGAAGTCTTTTATAAATCTCCTATAGTATCTAGCTAAGCCTAGAAAACTTCTAACATCCCTCTATTTTTATGGAGGTGGGAGCCTTTGGATGATGGATACCATATTCAGGTCCACCTACAATCCTTTCTGGGATATTCCATGACCTAGAACATTCCTTGTAGTTATCAAGAACTCACATTTTTCATGGCTAAGGGACAATTTCATTTCAATTCATTTTTTTAGCACCTTACCCAAGTTGGAGAGAGCCTCTCGAAAATCACACCCATAGGGTGTAAAATCATCCATATAAATTTCCACTGCATCATGGACTATCTCAGAAAAGATACTTAGGACTGCCTTCTGGAACATGGAAAGGGTATTGCATAGGCAAAAAGTAAGGACCCTATAAACAAAAGTACCCCAAGGATAGGTGAAGATGGTTTTATCCTGGTCCTCTTGGTTAATATGGATTTGATTGTACCCACTAAACCCATCTAAGAAAGAGAAAAACTTTTTCCTGACAAAGCCATCCAACACTTGGTCAATGAAAGGTAGAGGGAAATAGTCCTTCTTTGTTGCTTTGTTTAACTCCCTTTAATCGAAAAAAATCCCCCACTTCCCATTCTATCTTTCGACCTATTAGCACCTAAATCCGCCTCAGGCTAAAATAAGGCAAAATTCAAGGTAACCACAAACCATGCTCAGTCAGGTAGCTAGCCCTACCAGAAAAGGAGAGGGCTCTCTCCACGTCACACTCAGTGAATAAGTAAATGAAATGACCTGAGATGACTTACAATGAACTATTTGTCTTAGGCTAGCAAGTGAAAATGAATATAAGGAGTGATTTTTATGAATGACTGTGTTTTTGGGATGTTATGGGACCACTGGACCTCAACGAATAGAGAACTTAACATAAAGGCACAGATTATTTCGTGAGGCAAGGTAGGCGGAAAGCATAGCAATTTTAGTTTTAAGGTATGGCGGAATGGAGAGATTGATTAAGAAGGTGAAAAGGGCATTGACAACATGAATCTTTTTCAACAGAAGAATGAACACTGTACATGAAATTTTCCCACAGGTAGAGCAATAAAATTGAATTCTACCTAATCTCACTCGAAAAATCTCACCAGAAATGAATATGAAATGAACTATGAAACATAACAAGATACATATGAAACATAAGAGACACACTTGCTACACTCACAACCACATGAAACTCATGAAACAGAGCCACTACCTTTCATTAATTCTCTGTAAAAATATACAGTGCAGAAACAAAGTTTCCTTCTCATAGTCCCCCAGAAGGTACAAGCCAACCAACCAATTTCTTTGCAAATGGTTTGCATACAATATATAGAATGTGCCATGAAGAGATAGAGCGCCCAAGGGTAACCAAATGAAGGTGGAGAGCCAAACATCAGCTACAAGTGCAGCGCTACAAACATGACAAATGTCTTGGGTGGCCCTTTGCCTTCCTTTGCCACTTGTATAACTGACTATATGGAGTGAAAATATTTATAAAACCACCGCTCTCCTCCTCCTGTGCATTGTGCTATTTTCCAGGTGACTTTTGGAGGCCTTCTCGGTGTACAAATTGAGTGCAGAATAGCTCGATGGAAATCCTATCCTATCTACTTTCCAACCCCACTAGAATATTTCCATTTGGAGTTCATGTGCCCTATCAAAACTCAAATCTCCCAGGACTGGTCGAAATGTGCCAAATGAGGCTGCCTAAAGGCAGAGCATTGTTGCAGTCAAATTTTGAATGCCTTCCTCAAACTCAAATTGAGTGCATGATATCTCATTAGAAAGGCCTTTAGGTCCACTATCCAACCCAACTATATTTTTTCGATTTAGAGTTCATGTGCCATGCTAAAAATCAAATCTCCCAAGACTGGTCGAACTGTTCCAAATGAGGCTGCCTAAAGGCAGAGTGCTGTTACAGTCAACTTTTGAATGTCTTTCTCAACTAAAAATTGAGCTCGTGATAGCTCATTGCAAATATGTTTGTCTGTGATGATAATTTGGATCATCAAGAAAGTCATTTGGCCAACCAAGCTAGGAGAAAACGTGATTTTTCCAAGGTCGCTCCAAAGGTGCATCAATTCTCCCGAGGCAATTGTATTTTTGATGTTTCTTCAAAACCATGACACTTGTGTAAAAAGTGAAGGAGGTTTTTCTTCCTTGTTCTGTTATGGACAAAAAATCCTCACATTTTTCCAAAATTCATCTTTGATTGCTCAGAAACTTCATTTGAGTGAAACATATCCCGATGTGTGGGACAAGGGATTTGCTGAAATGAAGCGAAAAGAAGGGGATAGGGAGCTTCTAAATCCTTGGGGAAATTTTGCGAAGTATGGAGGGATGTTAGGAAGTAGGAGAAAGCTTGTGCTATCTACTTTCCAACTCCACCAGAATTTTTCAATTTGGAGTTCATTTGCCTGCCAAAACACAAATCTCCCAAGACTGGTCGAAATGTGCTAAATGAGGCTGCCTAAAGGTAGAGTGTTGTTGTGGTCAACTTTTGAATGCCTTCCTCAACCAAAAATTGAGCTCATGATAGCTCATTGGAAAGGTATTTGAGTTTAAACTTCAACCCAATTGGAATTTTGTCGATTTGGAGTTCACTTTCCTTGTCAAAAATTATATTTCCCAAGACTGGTTGAACTGTGCCAAATGAGGCTGCCTAAAGGCAGAGTGCTATTACAGTCAACTTTTGAATGCCTTCCGCAACTCCAAATTAAGCTCATGATAGCTCGTTCAAAAGATATTTGTCTCTAGGTATCATTTGAATCATCAAAAAGGTCATTTGGCCAACCAAGATAGGAGAAAACTTGATTTTCCTGAGGTTGCTCTAGAGGTGCATCAATTCACCCGAGGCAATTGTATTTTTGACATTTCTTCAAAACCATGACACCTGTGTAAAAAGTGAAGGATGTTTTTCTTCCTTGGTCTGTTATGGAGAAACTCCTCTCTTAGTTTTCCCAAATTCATCTTTGATTACTCATAAATATCATTTGAGTGAAACATATCCCGATGTGTGGGACAAGGGATTTGCCGAAATGAAGCGAAATGAAGGGGATAGGGAGCTTCTAATTATTGAGGAAATTTTGGGAAGTTAGGAAGTAGGGAAAAGTGGAAACTCAGAAATTTAGTGAGGGGAAGGGGTCCAAAAAGGCAAAACACAGGCCCAACCTAGAAAATTGTCAGGTTGTAGCAAAGAAACTAGGGTTTGTGCGAAAATGAGGAATTTGGGGGATCTCAATGATGGGAAGTGTTTGATAAGGTATTGTAAGGATAGGGGAAGGTGTAGGAACATCAGGATACAATTTTTTCTAATGATTTGACCATCCAATAGAAATTAGCTTCAAAACCCTAGGAGAGGGAAATGAACCTTACCTAGGCGTAACTGAAGCATGAACAAGGTGTGAAATGACCCAATGGAACTTGACATGATGATGAAAACCCTTTGAATGATGGTACACTCAGATGAATGGTGACATGGAATGTCATTTGGACAACTTTGACAAGGGTAAAATCAAACCCTAGACCTAATGCCTAGTGACCAAATTTTGCTTGAAGTCTCACTCAAATGACAAAATTTGACCTTGACACCTTAAAATCACTTGTGTAAGAGCTTGTTTGATCACTAGGGGAAGGCTGCAAAGACTGACACTGACATTGGCTCCAACGGGGGATGGTAGCTCCTTGGAGGTGCCAAGAACAACAGATCTCTGGAAGAGCTAGACAGTGCCTTTTGTCCATTGGGCTATGGAGTCCATTATTCCGACAAACCAACATGACTCAATTTATTGACTGAAACTTGACTTAAACTGACTCAATACAAACAGACATGACTAAAAAAAAGTTGACTCTAACAAACTGATTCAAAATACTAAGAACTGAACTTAAAACTTAAAGCTTGGTGGTAGTGCATGACCACCTGCATTTCTTACAAGACTATATATCATCAAACTATATCAAACTGCCAATGTAACCAATCAAGAAGATGGCTTCTTGATTGATTCTTCTGATCAGATCTTCTAGTCAACAATTGATACCAGTAACTGGGTATCCAAAAACATAATTGGCCATGATCTCTTTCATTACTAAATACCACCATAATCACCTTCACTACTGACTGCAACAGATTTGCCATTGGATCATGAAAAACATGAAGATTTGCTTTTGCCACCTCCTGCTGATAAAACAAGATGTCTTTTTCTTTTGATTCTAATTTTCCTTCATAATGTACTTCAAAAAAAGTATGCTCTTGGTCCTCAAAAAATTCTAAACAAGCAGATGAGTGGATTTCCTCTTCAAAGAACACTTCAAAACATGAAACATATGAGGAAGAATCTGAAATGGAATCCATAATGGTTTGGTCGACTATAGTCTGAATATATTTCTGATCATCTTGACATGATATGACAGCCAGTTTCTCATTACATTCATCACATTCATCAATCATGAGAAAAGAAACTTCGGATGATTCTTGAAACCCAACACTAACATTTTTATCATCTACCATAAATTCATCCAAAGAAAGATTTTCACTTACTTGTGTTAACTCCCAGGTTGTTCTCTTTGACTCCTAAGAGAATACGGCCGGGGTAACCACTAACCAATCTTTGGGCTGCAGCTTCTAGCCTAGCTGCAGTCAGAGAGGGCTCTCTCTGTCAGGTTTGTTACTGCTTTCAGTAAGGGTTTTAGGCTAGTTGTGAGGTGAGTTTTTTGGTTGTTTTTGTGTATTTGGTTGGGAGGATGCTTCTGCTTTCTTTAAAGTACATCAGCAGGGAAGATTAATCCATTGGGAAATGGGGTCTGGGACTGTTTTCTGTTGAAATCTTGATTTTTGGTGAGGAAGAAAGCTACAGGGCCTGCGTACAATTCATGAAACAAACTGTGAATATTGAGGATGAGGTGAATACAACTAGTAATGAGCAATTAAGATTTCATTACTTGGGCTGTATGTTTGTGAAAGAGGCATGTTATCTAAGAGCAATCACTTGAATTCTTGAAACAACAATGCACAGTGAGGATATGGCTTAAAGGTAGCATTTAAGAATCACACTTTAAACACCTTAACAGAAGAAAACATATGAGACAGTTCAGATTGAGCTCAGGGTAGTCAATGACTAAATCCTGAGGCTATCCTTTTTCTTTACTATCTAGAGTTCCAGACATACAGGAGACATGAAAAACAAGAAATATGAGAAACATATGGGGTAAAAGGAAACATATACAACATTGGGAGCCATGAGAAAACTTATTGAGCCATGTAATGATCAAGAATCCTGTAACTTTGAGCCACACACCATCGAGAAACCAAGAGTCAACACATCATTGTAGAAGTCCCACTGGCTTTGTATTAAACTGTCTGAAAAATTTACAATATCAGAAATACAGAGAAGATATCAGAAGAAATCTTACATCCGGAGTCCAACCCCTCTAAACAAACGCGAGGGTCAATATATAGAGTTTTTGATACAAAAATATCTCAGGAATGAGGTCATCTGAGAGGAAAATATCTCTTACACTTGTATAGATAAAGCAGATGAGAAGTTATTACAAGTATAAATGATAGTAAAAGCCTTTAAATGCTGTCAGGATAGCTTTTTGCCCTTTGAGTACTGCGGACTTTAACTGCGCTGTTCTTCATAAATGAAGCATTGTAGTGTTTTACTACTTCTGATTTTCTGTATCCTTCTTGATTCTGCTACCTGTACCTGCTGATGTTGCTTCTGATGCCGAGTACCTGTACTGAGTTGGCTCAGTGTCTTTATGCTGGCTGACATGGCTTTGTCCACTTGTAACTGTGATTTGGACTGTACTGCTGTAAAAACGTTTGCCTGCTCAGCCTTGGTTCAAAAGTAATTGTATTAAATCCTGCCAAGTGTTTGGAGGAGGGAGCTGGTGCCTCAAAATCGACCCTATGGTCTCATCAGCTTCTATGTATTTATAGAAATCGGGAGGTTTATCAAATAAATGTGCTACCTCATTTTTAATAAAAAACAAATTATCTAATTTATTAAAAAGTGCTTGTCCTGTTAGTGGGCCTGTAGTAGATGACCCAGAGGCCTCAGCAATCTGCATGGCTGAAAAAGTGCTTAATCTTTTGATGTACTTCTCATAAGAGAGAATTTTTCCTGATTCTTCTAAGCTGGGGAGTCCTCTGTCCTGTAGGGCTGTAAACCTGTTCTGGAACTTGTGTATATCTGCTTGCATATCATGGACTTTTCTATCTAAGTTCTGAATTAGGTTTCTCATTGTTGTAGTCCTTTTGATTAAGGAAATGGTCTCAGTCCTGTTAGAAATTCCCATTTTTATTAGCTGAGAAGCATTCCTGTGGTTGAGGATTTCAATCATTTTGGGGGCAAGGTCAGCCATGTCTCCTAAAGAATTTCTTGCTCTATACAGTTCCTTCTTTGCCTTGCCAATGAGTCCTATCTGCTCATACATAGCATCAATGTACTCCCATTGGTTAGAGATTGATTGTCCAATGGCAGTCCATATCACTTGCTTGATTTCTGTTGTCACTTGATCAAAACTGAGCTGCTTTTCCAGTTCTATAATTGTCTTCCTTAGGGATTTTACTTCCCTCTCCCTCTTAGCCACGTTTTCCTTAGATTTGTCATATTTTTCTTCTAACTTGGCTAAGCTTTCCTTGGCTTTATTGAGGTCTAACATTTGAGCCTCCAATACCTGAATTTCTTGTCTTAATTTCTGCATATCCAGGCTCTCGGCCTGCTCTTTAGCTGCTTCTGTGGTGGATGGCTCTGTTGTAGTTGCTTCTGTTGTAGTTGGAGCTTCTTCTGTTGGAGTTGTTTTTGCTACCTACTGTGGAGTGATGTCCTCTTTAGGGGTTTCTTCTAGGTTCATTACCCCTGTGGGTGCTTTGGAGGACTGTACTTGTTCTCCCCTTTGTGTAGCTGCTTCCAAGGTATTCTCAGTATCTTGCAGCCTTTGTTGGGTCTCCACTAGTTCTTTGTACAAAGTCATCAGCAGGTTAGTGATGTCCTTGTCTCTTCTTTGTTGAGCAACTTCATCTGTCTGTGGATGAATTGTTGGTGGGATTTTCATCCTCCTTTTGATAGCAGCTACATCTGCATCCCTCAATTTAAGGACCTCCTGAATGGCCTTAACATCGTTGGGATCATGCCCAAATTCTATGATAATGTCTTCCAGGGCTCTGATTCTATTGTCCTTGGCTTGAGAGGATGCCCTCTCCAACTCAAGCTGTGATGCTGTGTTGTGTAAACTGCTCTGCAACCTATAATTCACCAAGGTCTTATCTGCCAGGGTGGCATACACCATCTCACCTGTTTGTTTGTGAAGCTCAATCTGGTCCATAGGGTGGATGTCTTTTGCAAGGACTTCTAGGTTTGTCCTTATGTAGTCTGCAGTTGATTGAGGTCGCTGCTCTGTGGGAGTAAAATGACTCAGAGTCAATTTAGCCTCTTGTACATCATATGCAGACATAAGCCTCTGCTGATTTGATGGAGCCATGTTTAAGAGATAATTGTATAGATTTATTTTCAGTGGCTCACTCCTCCTCTTAGCATCTTTAAAGAAGTCTTTGATGCCTACAACTCTACTTTTGTCTTGCCCTGAGGAGCTGACCTCCCCCAGTGCTGTTTTGTCCTGTTCCTGTTGCATTGAGCTGGCGGAGGCCTCAAAGCTATGCATGTCCTCTTCCCCAAAGGGATTTAGCCTCTGCCTTTTCTCTGGTCCTTCTGTGAGAGGTGTCTCCCTATCCCTTTTCCTGCTGATTTCCTCCCTTAGAGGGGTTTGGAGGTTTGAAGGATCGACCCTAGAATCTTGCCTAGGGGGCGCCATGCTAGTTGTTTTTTCTTGGGTGGTTGCTTGGCTTTCTCCTTTTTGCTGTTCCTGATCCTGTTGATCAGTTTCTTGCTGATCTTGTGGCTGTTGCTCCTGCTGGCCCTGTTGGCCTTCTTGCTGTTGTTCCTGCTGGTCCTGTGTTTCTTCCACCATCTTGGCCTTTCCTTTGTCCAGTCCCTGTTTTGAAGTTTGTACTGCCCCTTCTGGTGTTGCAGATGATGAACCCGGAGCTGTAGTATGAGGACTGGGTAGGGTAGATACTTGTGAAGGATACTCCAAGTCAGCCAATTTCAATAAATATCTCCTAGCCCTGTCATTTAGTTCTTCTTGGGTTAGGGGCTCTA
>APFE030875803.1:54179-76980 GCA_000404065.3 Pinus taeda
GGCTCATATTGGCTGGCACAAAGATAAATTAAATCAGGGAATTGCCTGACCAGAGGCATTTTAAAAGTTGGCAGGGCAGACTCCCAAATGCCCAGGATGTCTGTTCCTTCTCTGTGCTTGGCCCTGAACTCATTTAACAGTTGAAGATGAGGGGTGAGTCCTTGTCTGGAGTCTTCTGAGATCTGATAATCCAGATCTGCCAGCTCCTGCCAGTCCAACTCTCTCTGAGGAGCATTGAGAGGAGTGACATTGAGGATCTCAGGGGTTTCCATGCTTTCTGCAATAATAACTGAAATACCATTTGAAACAGTGAATTCTGATAGGAGGCAAGGTCAACAGGACCGGTTTAGAATGAGGACGACAATGCTAGCCCCTTGGGAAGGGCTTTTAACAACAGGGAGACCTTCTTTGTCAATTGTGGGAGTTTACTCAGAAGTTCACGATTGCGCGAACAAGGTAGTTTCTTTTAACTGGTTTTGCAGTGAGTTGGAGGTCACTGACACTGTATTTTGATTTTAATTGGTCGCATAGGGAAAAACACAGTTGGTATATCGGTCAATTTCACATTTTACAGGCTTTCATGGCGGGTTTTACAGAGAATTCAAGAAAAAGCAGAAGACAAGAGGATAAGGCCGAAATACCTGGCGAACGCTGGCTTAGACTGAAGGATGTAGCTGGATTTTGCGCGCGAGGTGCTTCGAAAATAGTTGCAGGTTGGCTGGTGGCTTGGCGTCGTAAATCCCATGCAGAGGACTTAAACAGGAAAATTTCGAAAAATTAAGAAAAATGGTAAGAATTGGCGAAAATATGGTTTTTTGGACTTTTTGGCGCGCTTTCCGGATGACGTCAGCATGACGTCAGCGTGGGGGCCCGGTTTGGGTGACGTCATCATGACGTCAGCATGGTGACGTGGCAGTCAGCGGTTGGTCCAAGGGGGCGGTGATGTGGCGGCCAGGTGGACGAATCAGGAACAAGGCGGGATGAACTGGCGGTGACGTGCGCGGCACCGGGGCGCTCACGTGGACTGGACAGATGTCGGCATATCGGGAGGGGTCCTGTACGATGAACGGACTGTCAGGCATCGCTCCGATGCAATCATATGATGATGCGTGCCCCTGTACTGATGCTGGCCTGACGCAAGCGTCTGACAGATATCGGAAGGTATCTGTCAGACACGTAAGGCCTTCCGATATGCATAATGGCCGTGGATCTGGAGGCGGGCGATCGGACGGTCGTCGGGTGCCTGACTTGCGAGGACGGTAGCAACGGCTTTGTTTAACGCACGGACGTCGGGATGGCCCGAAATCAATCTCCGCCGTAGATCTGGGCCTGGTGCGATCTGACGGTCCTCGGGCAAGCAACCTGCAAGGACAATACGGACCAGCGGGCGGGTAATAAACAATAACTTTCTTCTGCGGACGTGGACGGCAGGACCCTCCGGGCGACAAATTTTCTTTGTTAGTGAACTTTCCATGGTTTTTATTGCCAATGTATAGTTACCCGCCAACATTGGAAATATGAAATATTCCAAAGGTTTTTGTAAAGTTGCTGGTATTAAAGTTTCCGAAGGCGGAAACTTTGGATAAAGGGGTTTTTTGCACAAACTCATGAAATATTAAAAAGGCGAAGGACCCCCGACCTTAGGATAAAGCGGGGAAGGGTGATTTTACAAGGTTTTCCGCTCATTGGAGTAGTTTTATGGGTTTTTCAAGGTTTTTTCATGTTTTTTCAAGGTTTTCAAGGTTTTTCAAGGCAACATGGCACTTTGGGTAGGGGAACTGGTCTGAGGTGGAGCAAGAAGGTGAGTCATGGGTTCTTGACCTTGACCAGGTGTCAATTCAAGCCCCAGGGATAGAATACTATGGCTATAGTGCCAGGGAGGGGACATTTATGCATTGTGGGGTTTATACACCATGGTGTTTATAATATTAGGGGTAAAGGAGTATAGGGAGCTAAGTAGTATAGTTAGTTGTTAATATGGAAGGAATTTATGAGTGAGGGCTAGCTCAACCAAGTTTTGTTTGCAAATAGCTTGAACTTAGGAGTAGTTCAAAATGAAAAGATTTTTGCACAAGAAATGTGGCTTCTCAAGGGTATAAGAATGTAAAACATATGATTTCTTATGCTTTGTGCAACTTTGGGGAAAGGGAGTTAGTAATGAATGTTTTACAAATGAGAAATAGGGGAGTTAGTCATGCTTCATAGTGCTGCTCTTCCTGTATACATTTCAGCAACTTTGATTTTGAAAGAGACACCATTTCTGCAACCCCATCTACCTACCCAACTAGCTTTCCTAGCATTTTTTGCTCCTTCTTGGAGGGTGCACTTGGACTTGCAAACCCTTTGAATGCCTTTTCTTTTATTGGCTTTTTCTCATATTCCCTATCTAATGCAACCCTTATTCCTTCCAAGGTCCCAGATTAGACAGTTGGGAACCTTTGTTTCTCTACCTATTCTATTGGTCTGCCAAGATTAAACAGTTTGGACAGATATCATTCTCTATTCTACAACAAGAAATTGAAAACATGACATGGTCCAGATTAGACTGTTGGACCAGCCATCAAAATTGAGTTTTTATCAAAACTGATACAGACATTACCTTCTTAGGGAAATATGGGATCTTTGCAGTTGTCAAAGTAGAACATATTTGGACCTTTGATATCCAATCATGAAAAATGAAACCTATTGGTATAGGTATCTAACAACTTGAACAAAGTTCTCATCTTGTTGTCCATGAGTTGACTGGACTACCTCTTTATGAAGGCTTTGTTCTGATGACATGAGAACATTTGGACCCAAAACTTTGTCTTCTTCTATGGACCAATCTGAAACGACACTTTTTCTTTCATCACTTTTAGCCATATGGAACTCTCCAACTTGGTGATCTATTTCATGCAATTCATGTTGACTGTCAAGATGCAAAATTCCTTCATTTTCCACCGGACAAAGATCTTGATTCTGCTACAAAATTTCCTCTTCTAGTTTCTCTTCATGTTGCTGAAATGGATTCTCGTACAAGGCTTCCATGATCTCATCATCCACAAAATTATCATCCTCATAGTATTTTTCAAGGCTTTCAATAAAAGTAGAAGCATGTTTGCAACAGTCATGAACTAGATTTAATGATGGATAAGAGTCTTTATATCTTTCAATGAACAAGGCATGAGAATCCTTTAGACAGTAAATACAAGCAGCGGGCAAATTTTCATACCAAGATTGGGCTTCACCTTCTAGAGTGGAAATGAATAACTTTATTAAGCAATCTTCAGGAAAATAAACCTTCAACTTGCGAATATGCATGTGAAATGGAACTAGATGTAAAGCAGTGTCCTTCTTACCATCATCTTTAAACGTAGGCAAATTCCTTGACCAATCTACCTTCGAAATTTCATTTGGAAAGCCTCGAATGTGATCTCGGCTCATGGGAGTGTATCTTCTTACAATCCGCTCCATTTTAAAAATCTCAAAGCTACTGATCTCTCTGCAGTGGAGTCACCATGAAGCACCAGTTGCTGGATTCTTCAGTGAAAGGAGTCACCAGGTGAATGATTTCAGCCATCTTCTTATGTCTGATCGTTGTTCACCATCAACCATCAGATCTGAGCTTGATATATGTCCTGGGGCAAGAAAATTTACAAGCAAACTATTTCGTCCCCAGCGGAGTCGCCATTATGTTAGCACCTAAATCCACCTCACAGCTGAAAGAAGGAAAAATTCAGGGTAACCACAAACCACGCTCAGTCTGGTAGCTAGCCCTACAAAAACAAGAGAGGGCTCTCTCCCAGTCACACTCAGTGAATAAGTAAATGAAATGGCCTGAGATGACTTACAATGAACTATTTGTCTTAGGCTAGTAAGTGAAAATGAATATAAGGAGTGATTTTTATGAATGACTGTGTTTCTGGGATGTTATGGGACCACTGGACCTCATTAAACAGAGAACTTAACATAAAGGCACATATTATTTCGTGAGGCAAAGTAGGTGGAAAGCATAGCAATTTTAGTTTTAAGATATGGTGGAATGGAGAGATTGATTAAGAAGGTGAAAAGGGCATTGACAACATGAATCCTTTTCAACAGAAGAATGAACACTGTACATGAAATTTTCCCATAGGTAGAGCAATAAAATTAAATTCTACCTAATCTCACTCGAAAAATTTCACCAGAAATGAATATGAAATGAACTATGAAACAGAACAAGATACATATGAAACATAAGAGACACGCTTGCTACACTCACAACCACATGAAACTCATGAAACAGAGCCACTACCGTTCATTAATTCTCTGTAAAAATATACAGTGCAGAAACAAAGTTTCTTTCCCACAGTCCCCTAGAAGTTACAAGCCAACCAACCAATTTCTTTGCAAATGGTTTGCATACAATATATAGAATGTGCCATGAAGAGATAGAACGCCAAAGGGTCACCAAATGAAAGTGGAGAGCCAAACATCAGCTACAGGTGCAGTGCTACAAACATGAAAAATGTCTTGGGTGACCCTTTTCCTTCCTTTGCCACTTGTATAACTGACTATATGGAGTGAAAATATTTATAAAACTGTCGCACTCCTCCTCCTGTGCGTTGTGCTCTTTTCCAGGTGACTTTTGGAGGCCTTCCCGGTGTCCAAATTGATCGCAGGATAGCTAGTTGGAAATCCTATCCTATCTACTTTCCAACCCCACTAGAATATTGCCATTTGGAGTTCATGTGCCCTATCAAAACTCAAATCTCCCAGGACTGGTCGAAATGTGCCAAATGAGGCTGCCTGAAGGCAGAGCGCTGTTGCAATCAACTTTTGAATACCTTCCTCAACCCCAAATTGAGCTAATGATAGCTCATAGGAAAGGCCTTTAAGTGTACTATCTAAAAAAAGTAGATTTTGTCAATTCGGAGTTATGTGCCATGTAAAACATCAAATCTCCCAAGACTGGTCGAACTGTGCCAAATGAGGCTGCCTAAATGCAGAGTGTTGTTACAGTCAACTTTTGAATGCCTTTATTAACTCCAAATTGAGCTCATGATAGTGCATTGGAAAGATATTTGTTTTTAATGGTAATTTGCATCATCAAGAAAGTCATTTGGCGAACCACGCTAGGAGAAATCTTGATTTTCCCAAGATCGCTCCAAAGGTGCATGAATTCTCCCAAGGCAATTGTATTTTTGACATCTCTTCAAAACCATGACACTTGTGTAAAAAGTGAAGGAGGTTTTTCTTCCTTGTTCCATTATGGACAAAAACCAATCTCAGTTTTCCAAAATCCATCTTTGATTGCTCAGAAACATCATTTGAGTGAAACATATCCCAATGTGTGGGACAAGGGATTTGCCGAAATGAAGTGAAATGAATGGGATAGGGAGCTTCTAAATTCTTGGGGAAATTTTGGGAAGTATGGAGGGATGTTAGGAAGTAGGGGAAAGTGGAATCTCAGAAATTGAGTTAGGGGAAGGGGTCCAAAAAGGAAAAACACAGGCCCAACCTAGAAAATTGCCAGGTTGTAGCAAAGAAACTAGGGTTTGTGTGAAAATGAGGAATTTGGGGAATCTTACTGATGGGAAGTGTTTGATAAGGTATTTTAAGGATAGGGGAAGGTGTAGGAATATCAAGATACAATTTTTTCCGATGATTTGACCATCTAAGAGAAATTAGCTTCAAAAACCTAGGAACGGGAAATGAACCTTGCCTAGGCGCAACTGAAGCATGAACAAGGTGTGAAATGACCCAATGGAAATTGACATGATGATGAAAAACATTTGAATGATGGTACAGGCAGCTGAATGGTGACATGGAATTTCATTTGGACAACTTTGACAAGGGTAAAATCAAACCCTAGACCTAATGCCTAGTGACCAAATTTTGCTTGAAGACTCACTAAAATGACAAAATTTGATCTTAACACCTTAAAATCACTTGTGTAAGAGATTCTTTGATCACTGGGGGAAGGCTGCAAAGACTGACACTAACACGACCCAACACCAAAGGAGATACCAACTCATTGTCCGAGACAGGGTAAATGAATCCTGCATTCAACTACCTTTGTAGTTCTTCTTTGACTATATCCTTGAGAGCTAGATTCATTCTCCTTTAGGGTTATCGGGCTAGTTTGCAACCTTCTTTGATATAAATGTGGTGAGTACAGACCGAATGGTTCACTCCCTTAATTTATTTGTAACCCCAAGCAAAGGCATCCAGATGTTCCCTTAGCATGTTGCACAACATTTCTTCTTGGTGTATAGAAAGAGAGGAGTTAATTTTCAAAGTTTTCTCACAGCTGAATTCTATGGTTTTGACATGAGTAGGGTTTGAATCAGATAAGCATAGGTCAATTTGATGGTTTCTCTTGATCTCATCTACTACTTCCTCTAAGGACAAGGTGTTGGGATTTAGATTTTGGAGTACGTCTTCAATCAAATCATCTTCATTCAGTTGTCCTCCTCCCATGATAGTTTCTAGGGTATAGAGTTGGGATGAGTAGACTTCATCTTCTTCCTCCTCTTCTAGCCATAAAGATAAATCATGTTCTAAACATGGAGGAGTAGGAGGGTACAAGACCAACTGCTTAGACATATGCGCATTTTTGATAGTCATATTTCTAGCCCTGCAACTGATGTAGGCCTTAGGCTAGAGAACTAAGAATTCTATAGGGTACCCCCAGGAGTCAATCGAGACCATCACCCCTCAACAATCCCCTCAACGGATATTGTGTCTAGAACGGTCTGCAAGCTGCAAGACTATTGTGGTCTTTCTTAATGAACCCTAGAGATTTAGCTTAAGCATGGTGTCCTTAGTCATTACATTAATGACAGCCCCAAGACTAATCAAGGTGTGTGGGAAAATGGTGCTATTGATGTACACATCTACTATAGGGCTTCCATGGTCTAAACACTTTGGGAAAATTACCTGCCCCAGCATTAAGTCTGATAATTGTCCAATGACATTAATGGTAGGGAGTCCCTTTTTCGCCTTGCTAGATGTTTGAAAGACTTCTCTTTAATCATTTTTTTGTAGATAGGTACATGATTAATGACTTGGAGAAGTGGAATTTTGACACATAGTTTTCTCAATTCACCCGGGAATTCATTCTCTTTTGGGGTAGGCTAGATTGGATGAGTTAATATTGGAGGAAAAGGTGGTGGATTCACTCTAGGCATACTTTCCTCACATTCTTCCTTACTCTCCCTAGGTGGAGATGGAGGTTGGTTGTGTGAGAGTACTCTCCCAGACCTTAGGTTGATTTCTTGAATTTCCGCAACATAAGCAGGATAGGATGTCTCTCCATTGTATACTTATTGTGCTTGTATGTTCTTTAGGTTTGGATTTGGCTCGGCAGGAATCTAAGGTTATTTAGGTGGAGAAGGGTGTAAAATCCATGGTCTCATAGGAGGTGAAGGCAATAAAGCTAGAGAATTGTTGTATGGGGGCCTCCACCCCTGGCGGGGTGCATTCCACTCAGGCTATGGAGGAGTATATGGTTGAAATGATTGGTTGGTCAGATGGGAATGATACTAGCATTCAAAAGACCAAGGAGAAGGTGTAGACCAGGAGGGATGAGCAGGGGGGTCCCAAGAGGGAATATATGTGTTTTGGTTAGGGTTTTAATATGCATAGGATGAGCCTTGCATGCCCTACTGGTACGGTCGAGGTCCATGAAGTCTCCTATGATTTATGTAGCAGAGTTGTTCAGTCACCCCTTTAGTTCCCTGATACACAACTTTTAGTCTAGGTAGAGAAGGGAACCTGTCTGTGGAGTGGTTCTCTTCACAGGCTGAGCAGATCTCTATAGAGTTTAATGGACATTCATTCCTAGGTGCCTCCTTGTGCATCTAGGGAAGATGATGGCTAATGCTCTCTTTTCTTCCTCCTTCTCTCTCTTGATGTACATAGTGTCCTTCACTAGGGCGAGGGTTTGCAACATTTCACTCTTGAAATATTCCAACATATTTCCAATTTCACCTTTTATGTATTTGTTGGAAGAGGATGAGCTCACCATTGGTTGAATATCCATACCCTTTTTCCTAGCTACCCTAGAATCGTTCTTAAATACAATCTTGATATCCTCATAGGGTAGATGGTAGATGTCCCCACCTGCTAGTAGGTTTAGGCTATCCAAAAGGTCTTCCCTGACCCCCCTGAGGAGGATTGGCTTCAGTGACTTAGGATTAAGTGTGCACCTAGCCCTTTTGTAGCTAAGCTGGAATATTTGCACCAAGGTCATTGTAAAAATTTCCTCTTTAGCGTGTTTTGACCTACAGTACTACCTGTACTTTTTGTTGAAGGTTTATTACATCTGAGCCCAAGTTGTGCTGATATCCCTAGGTAAACCCATGAAAAAATGCAAAGTTGCATCCCTGAGAGTGGATTGGAATGATTTCAACTTATAATCATCAATGGTGTAATCATAAGTTTTGCATATGACAATGAACTCAAACAAGAAAGTATCTAGATCCTCTAAGGTCAGGCCATGGAAGTGAGGAAGAGCATAGGGGCTTATTTTTTTCATCTTGGCATCCTCATTGGTTTCACTAATGGGAAAAACATACTCAATTCTTTCTCTATCTCCTCTCTCATTTCTATTTTTCAGATATTAGGTCAGTTGGAATGGTTTCTGCTTCTTCTTCTCTCCCTATAGGCTCTTCAAAAATATTTGGTTGTTTTCCTAAGGGATCTTCCAATTCACAGCCACCAAGGAAGAGGGAAGGTTAGCTATTTGAGGTGGTGGGGGTATTCGGTAGAAATTTTCCTAACTTATCTCTATTCCTATGAGGCACGAAATAAGTGGCTTTGTTTTATTTTGTGTCTTTTTCAGTCTTTGAGACTAATTACATAATTGAAATAACAAATTGAATTGATACTAATTGCTGAATGAAATCTCACTTGTAGAATGGAAAAGAAAGCAAACCAACTTACAATTACTCTTGCATAAATGAAGCTAATAGAAAAATGAAAGAGATAAGAAATGGAATAAAGAAAGAAGAAATCACATCTTACTCAGACACCTCCTTGGAAATGGTGCCAAAAAGTGATGAGCACTAGTATTGCAGCAAGAATGCTACAAATCCTGGGGCTACCAACTTTACTTTATCAATCCAGGGTTCGTACAAACTTGGAGATGACAGTGTTGTATACACAAGCATATCCAATGGGTTCACTCCCTATCATTACTAAGCTGACTATAGACCACTATGGTTTCTCAAACCATCCTTCTACTGATTCAGAAGAATTTGATTACCAATGAAGAAAGGGGAATCTTGTATTAATTGGGAGAATTGGAATATTGTCTACTACAGTAAGGAAAGACTAAAATCAATGTTATAAACACACCACTCATCTAACTAATTTCTAAGAGATCTTGCTTCAGAAGAATTCAAAGCTAACATGTGTGTAATCCTAACTATCCTAGGCATGCAATCTGAAATAACCAAACATTCTACTGTTGTGCATATGGAAGAACACAATAACTATTTTTCCTTTTTGTCCCTTTTATGAAAATGTGAATGCTAAATCTTCTTGGTGATGTGGTAGGTGGGCTAGAGATGGTGATGGAAGGTTAGTTGGCTTGGGTGGAAAGTAGGGGCCTTCTCCTATCTTACTGGATTATTTCTTCACAAATCGGCCTCAAAACCGGTCATTGCAGGTCATCCTACAGGATGTCGTAATGCTTCTTACAACATGTCCTAATGCTCCTACAACATCCCCTGTATTCTTAAAGGAACCGGTCGAGAGCAATAGGAGAGATTTGGAAGGTGGCATAGGGCTTGCAAAATGTGAATGATGGAGGAAATAAGGCAAGGGAGTGGTAGAGCTCAAAACAAAGTTTGTAAGATGGTTGGATTTGCTCAACAAACTTGAAAGTTGTTCTTATGGAATGGTGAATTAGTTGAGGAACATGGTGGATTTTGTTCATCATGGATAGATGAGGTTAAGCTGGGGTTGCTGGCATGAGATCTTCATGTACTATTGAAACTCCTGCAATACATATATTACTGGCATTTATCCATGAATCATATGAAAAAATGAAGATTTCCAATCAACTTAAGAAAACAAAATTTCATTATTTGGTTTCCTAGTTCATGCATTGAAATACTTGCAGAATATTGTGAAACACCATGATATCTAATGCAGAGATGAATATATCAAAAATGAAAATTGAAACCTATTCTTGAAAACTGAAAAGATGTTGGCCTAAGTAGCAAAAAACCCTAAATTCCATAAGAAATCAGAATTCTGTCTTTTTGGGGCTGAATAGGACTTTTTCCTTAAACCATGGTCCCTGAAGAGAGGAGACAGGCCAAATCCACTTGATATTAGTATTTTCGGTATTCCTTTACCTCTCTAAACTATGGCTGAAGCTATGCACAAATGGAATCAAACTAATCAAATTTACCACTACTTGCAATGAAACAATGGTAAAATCAATTCAACGCTTAATCTATGAAATAACCTAAAAATACAAGTACAAGATGAGGAGCCTTCATTGCTAGGGTTGGGCCCTAAGCCAAGAGGTTCAAATCTCTGAGTCAACTTACTTTTGGATCAATGAAATGCTCATTCTCATTATCATATAAAAAAAAATACATAACAATATCTTGCCACAAAGCTTGAACTCGCAAATGCTTAATTCTGTTACATAAAAAATTTGAATCCTAATGAGGCTCTAGGCTTCCTTATTTATACAAGTAAAGCCTTGAAAAGCTTCCTTAAATATAGGGAGGCTTGGCTCCCAAAACCAAGATGAATTGACTCTTGACTATCACTGGCTCGACAGCCCATGATCTCCATGATTCGACTGCTTGCAACTCTGAGCTACTGTGATTTGATTAAGGAATATTAGAATGAGTGAAGACTTAACGAGGAGGATCTACCTCCTAAAATATCTCCTCCTTGTCTCATTCAAATTTCTTCCCTTAATTAGCCAAAATTTCCACGATTTTCTCTCAAAAACCTGCAATCAAGGCACATTAGACCTCTAGACATACATCTTACTTTTACTCATATCATTAACCAAATTATAATTAAAACATGTAGGGAATTATGAGAAGAGTTGATTTTAATGAGCTTGGAAGTGTATTAAGGTCCATATAGTTACCCAATGATGAGGCTCATCAGCTACACACAACATGACTTACCACCTTTGGTGGGTTTGTAATTCAATGATTGATGATAACGTGTAGCTCAGACTCTTCCCATGCACCTTGACTAGAAATGTGACCAAGTGGTATATAGAACTACCCATGCTTCAATCAATAACTTTGATACCCTCACTATATAATTCTTAAAGCACTTATAACTACCAATACATTACGAAACTCAAACAAAACACTTGAAAAATTTGCACCATAGCATTTCCACCAACACCACCGATCACCTCCATGAATGGAGATGAAGGCGAAGGTCAGTAAGGGCCTTCATTTCATATTTCCTATTATCTTATTGGTTTTGTAAGTCCCTCTTATGTCCTATTGTGAAGGATGTTTGCGTGACTAGATTAATTACAAATGATGAGGTCATTCTTCATGCCCAACTCTTAAATCTTATCTATTCTTAGATAACCACTCTTTATGACCTTATCCCTAATTCTCATTGTACATCAAATACTCCCATTTTGTAGCAACTTGGTCCCCACACTAAGGACCTTGTCAATGTTTCCCCTGGGACCGTTATCTCATAATTAAGCGAGAAAACTACTTTTTTATCCATTACTATTACTCTCGCCTCAACCACACCTAATCACACTACTACTATTCCATTTGATGTAATTAGCTTTGTACAGTCTAAACTATTAGAGACTAGATTTACCTCAGGTTGGAAAGGTAAGCTTCTAGGTCCACATCAAACCACGCTCACCCTCGTAGCTAGCCCTATGAGGACAGGAGAGGGCTCTCTCCGGGTCAATCTCGGCAAAGGATAACCATATGGGGCTTGAGATGACCAATTTAACAACTAATCTTAGGCTAGGTATGAAGTGCAAGAATTTGATTTGAGTTTTTGGGGGGTTTTGAGTTGGAAAATGGGAGAGGCAATTTTGGGTCTAGGGATGAGGCACAATTTTTGCAGAGTTCTGGTTGGGGAAAGGAAGGCAATTATTTTGATGCTTTAGAATGAATAAATGGATGGATTAGACCGGTGAGGAGCCAAGGACGGCAAGCGAGTCTCAAGATTCCTCCTCAAACAGATGAAAACATTGAAAATTAAACAAAAGTTCAAAGCAGAGCACAACAGTCCAGTGAATTCTACTTTAATCACTCATTTTTTTAATTTCAGAAGAAAAGAGAAGGGAAAATGATACACATAAACATCAATGAACTTATAAGTACATAGAGAAAAACACCATCAAAACATAGAACCACATGGATCCCAACAAGTGCTGCAAAACCCTAGTCTTTCCTTTGCCAAAAATGCAGAGATAGAATGTACAATGATGTGCCAAGAAATCCCAAGTGTCCAACCCTGAAAATGATTAAGATAATACATGACATAGACCATCCTAACCCATTCCCATGCCTCTAGGGTTTGAGCTCATCATTCTAGGAGCTATTTCAACCAATTCTAAACAAAGCACTGAAATCTAGGCAATCAAAACAACTTGCCTCTATAAGGTAGGAAACTGATTGATTCACTAAATTTTCACTTTTTAGTGAATGAATCCTCTAGAACAAGTGAAAATATGCCAATATTACATCATGGTCCTCCAATTACATCAATATAGACCAATAATTACATCAAGATAGATCAATAATTACATCAAAAAGCAGAACTAGTCAAAACTGGGCGAATTTTTGACCTGCTGAGTGAAAAATCGGCAAAAATCCTCTATGCGTTGCGCCCAAAATCTCTATGTGTTGTGCCACTTTGGAGCTGATTTTGGGGAATTTCTAGATTTGAATTTCATTTGCCCCTCCAAATCTTCAATCTCCAAACCCTTCTTCCTATGTGTTAAAATATGGGTAGTGAGGTAATTTTTTGAGTGTTTTTTGACCTTTTGAGGGCTCAAATCCTCCTCAAATTTATTGGCCATGGAAAAGCAAGCATAACGTTTGATGCCAAATCTAGAAATGCAAACTTTTTATGATTTGGGGCCCTCTAGCAAAAGCGAGCGCCACGTGGCGCGACGCATAGGGAGGAAAACCCTATTTTTTAGTGTAAAAAATTTTCAAAATGCACAAATTGCTCCAAATTTCTTGAAATTTCGGCCGGACCTTCTTTATAAAGAGCTATGATGAGCCAAGGAAACCTTCGCTAGTATCTAGAGTCGATCATGCTCCTTTCACCTCTTTTTCCTTTTGGATGCCTTCCTTAGTTTGCCTTTAAATTCCTTATTCGTGCCTTGCAAACCTTGTTTCGTGCCATGTAGTGAAAAGCCATGTGTCTCAACAATGCTTTGTCTCTATTAGCCTTCTCCAATAGAATCTCCAAATGGATGTTGATTCTCTCGAGCCAAGACTCTCGGTCGGCATTGATCTCCTGCTCAAGAGAAGTAAACTCCACCCTCCTCCTTTGGGCAGTTTGGCAATTCTCGAATATGTTTGCCACCGCTATGAGGCCTCTTGGGTGCATGTCCTTCTGCAGGTAAATCATTTTGGGTTTCCACTTCATAATATGATGAAGGATTAGATGCCATAACTACTGATAGACAAATTGTCTTGAAGAAACAGGTGCTGATGTTTCAAACTGTGGTATACTGTTTTTATGATATGCTTGATCTCTGTCACCATGGGGAAAACAGTGAAACAAGGGACTGTTAGGAGAGGGGAAAAATAGTGGGATTAGGGACTAATGGGATAGATTTTGTTAGGGAAGTATGGGAGGGTTTGGGGGTTTTATGTATAGGGTTAGGAATTTTTTTGTAGGGTTAGGGTTTGAGGTTTTGGATTTGAGAATTTGGGAAAGAGAATTTGGGATAAGGAATTAATGAACCTAGGGGGGTAGGGAAACTTAGGGAATGATGAAAACAAGGGAGAAATGGGATGGAATTTGGTGACAAAAACATGATTTTGAAACCCTAGTAGCAAGTTTCCTTGAGGTATTTTAAAGGGTAGGGTTTGATTTTCTTATTGGACAACCACCATAAATTGAATGGAAAACTCCTCTACTACCATTGGCGAGAGCTTAACTTACTTGTGGAATGAATAACTTGCAATTTCGGAGCTTCTTTGGAGGAATTTTTGAATGGATTTCAGGTTTTTAAGCCCAATGCGCCCCGCCATCTCTATGCGTCGTGCCCGTGTATTTTTTGCACTATGGACGGTAGCCCAATGCGTCGCGCCATCTCTATGCATAGTTCCTTTTTGCATGAGCCATTTGGAGGCCTTCCCGCTGTCCAAATTGGGCACATGATAGCTTGTTAGAAATGAATGTGAGTCTACTTTCGAAGCCAACTAGAATTTTTCAATTTGAAATTCAGTTAACCTGTCAAAATCAAATCTCCCAAGATTGGTAAAAATGTGCCAAATGAGTTTGCCTCAAGGTAGAGTGCTGTTGAAGTCAACTTTTGGATGTGTTCCGCAACTCCCAATTGAGATCATGATAGCTCATTGGAAAGAAATTTGTTTCTACTTATCATTTAAATCATCAAGAAAGTCATTTGGCCAACCAAGGTGGGAGAAAATTTTATTTTCCCAAGGTCACTACAGAGGTGCATCAATTCTCCCGAGGCAACTATATTTTTGACATTTCTCTAAACCCATGACACCTTTGTAAACATTGAAGGAGGTTTTTCTTTATTGGCCTATTTTGGACAAAAACCTCTCTCAGAGTTCCAAAATTCATCTTTTCTTGCTCAGAAAAATGATTGGAGTAAAACCTATCCCGATGTGTGGAACAGGGGATTTGTCGAAATGAAGCGAAATGAAGGGGATAAGGGGCTTCTAAATTCTTGATAAAATTTTGGAAAATAGGGAGGGATGTTAGAAAGTAGGGGAAAGTGGAATTTCAAAGATTGAGTTAGCGAAAGGGGTCCAAAAAGACAAAACACAGGCCTAGCCTAGAAAATAGGGTTTGTGCGAAAATGAGGAATTTGAGGGATATCAGTGATGGGAAGTGTTTAATAAAGTACATTAAGGATAGGGGAAGGTGTATGAAGATCAGGATACAAGTTTTGCCAATGATTTGACCATCCATGAGAAATTGCCTTCAAAACCCTAGGAGAGGGAAATGGACCTTACCTAGGCACAACTGAAGCATGAACAAGGTGTGAAATGACCCAGTGGAATTTGACATGATGATGACAACCCCCTGAACATTGGTACACTCAGCTGAATGGTGACATGGACCAAAATTTGGAGAAATTTGAGAGGAGTAAAAGAAAACCCTATGCCTAATACCTAGTGACCAAATTTTTCTTGAAAACTCACTGAAATGACAAACTTTTGCCTTGACACCTTAAAATCACTTTGTAAGAGCAAGTTTGATCACTGGAGGAAGGCTACAGATACTGACACTAACATTGGCTCCAATGGGGATGGTAGCTCCTTGGAGGTGCCAAGAACTACAGATCTTTGGGAGAGGAGACAGTGCCATCATCCATTGGGCTATGGAGTCCATTATTTCTAGAAATCCACACAAGACTTTTGACTCAATTTCTTTGACTGAAGCTTGACTCAATAACAAGACTGAAAACTGACTCGCAAATAATTCAAACATCTAAAACACAAAAACTGAAATCAGACCTTCAGTTTTAACTGAAACTATGTTAAAACTGACTAGAATGACTCAAGACCTATTTAACTGAAACAAGTACTTACAACGCTTTTTGAATGGTAGTAGACCATCGAGATTTGAGAGCTTCAAATCATGATGAAAACCACCTGCCTACTGATGACATATGTACAAACATGTGTAATGAGTATTCCAATGTCACCAATCTAGCAGATGGCTACATACTGAAATTCTGCTCTCATTTTCCCCGAGTAGGCAGAACGATGTACATGCATGCAACTCACAATAACAATTGAAGCCAAGTCTTATGATAACAAACCAGCCAACATTCATCTTCTTTGGTGCTTGCAAAAGAATGCGGAAAGGATCTTGAAAATCCTGAAGCACTAGCTTGTCTTGAGATCCAACAGCAAAAATACAAGTACTCCCTTCATTCTGACCTGAAAGAACAACTGGTTGCTGAGTGATAGGAAGGCACAAAGAGGTATAAGTTTTTTCCATCTAAGTGTTAGCTGTAAATTCCTTTACCATGAGAAATTTTGGCATATTGTCTCTCTCAGGCTCATATTCCTCAATTTCATGGTCAAGGTCATTCTTGAATAGAAAACAATCTTCAATATCATCAAACATGACAACCTTATTATCTTCATGACAGAAAATATTATCTATTTGTTGTTGATCTATAAAGCTAATTACAAGACTGTCATCATTTTCAAAAGAGGAAGAAGTTCCACCATCACCTTCTTGACCATGTGCACACTACAGATCTACGTTAACTTGAGTTGTAACATGACCTTTTAGGAGTTGATCTATCTCATCTTCAGACAGAGGAGATAAGACCTTTTGTTTCCTTTTGCTCAAGAAAGTATTGTCATCTTGAAATAACATTTTAAAACATGCAAATTCTAAATGATAGTCCTGATCTTCTGAAATTTGGAAACATTGTTGATCATCTTCATATGACATGGCAATCAAATTCTCCAAATTTTCATTTACCACTGAGTTATTAAAATAAAAGTTTTCACTTACTTGAACAAAGATCCCATCTTGTTTTCCATGAAATGACTGGATTACCCCCTCGTGAAGGCTTTGGTCAATAACTTTGTCTTCTTCATTCCAGATGATCTCAACAACAGAGCTCTCCTTCATGGGATTCAAAACAAGGTAATCTTCATCATCATGATCTGAATCTAGATTTGAAATATCTGACTTGACTTTGTCACATTCTGAGAGTGAAACTTGACTTTCATGCATGTTGTCTTCTTCGATGGATAGATCTGGAATAAAACCTTCTCTTTCATCATTTTCCATTGTACTAAGATCTTGATCCTGCTGCAAATTTTCCTAATCATCTTGATAAGTATCACTTTCATTATGCTAGTGAAATGGATTTTCATACAGGGCTTCCATGATCTCATCATCCATGAAATTATCATCTTCATAATATTTCTCAAGGCGTTTAATAAAACTATTAGCATGTTTGCAACAGTCTTGAACTAAATTTAATGATGGATAAGATTCTTTATATCTTTAAAAGAACATGGTATGAAAATCTTTCAAAAAGTAAATACAAGCAGGAGGCAAACTTTCATACCAAGATTGGGCTTCACCTTCCAGAGTGGCCAAGAATATCTTCAACAGGAAATTTTTAGGAAAATCAACATTCAACTTGCAAATATGCATGTGAAATCTAACCAGATGTAAAGAAGCATCTTTCCTACCATCATCTTTAAATGTAGGCGAATTCCTTTGCCAACCTACCTTAGGAATTTTATTTGGAAAACTTGGAATGTGATCTCGGCTCGTGGGAGCATACCTTCGATCCAGCAAAACCATTCTGGTAACAATGAATTCACTAAGAAATGCTTTAGGCTACTAATTTTGGAAGAGTAGAGTCGCCATAAAAATTCTGAACCTTAGGATTTTTCGACACTGGAGTCACCAAGTGAATGATTTCAGCCTTCATATGTGTCTGACTGTTGTCCACCATCAACAATCAGATCTAACTTGATACATGTACTGGGGTGATAATTTAGATCAGATGTTTAGTTTATAAACTAGACCAGAGATTGACTGAAGTAGCTTTTATCTAGTTGCGTTAATGCAAAGAAAAAGTGTTTCGAAGGCTACCTGTCTAATCTTCAGGCTCCGTCTATAGCCTACAAAGCCAAGCAATGAAAATAAACTTTCCTACAAAGCCAAACAATGAAAATAAACTTTCTTCCCCAATGGATTCACCACTATGTTAGAGCCTAGATTTACCTCAGGCTGGAAAGGTAAGCTTCTAGGTCCACGTCAAATCACGCTCAGCCTCATAGCTAACCCTACGAGGATAGGAGACGACTCTCTTTGGGTCAATCTCGGCAAAGGATAATTATATGGGGCTTCAGATGACTAATTTATCTTAGGCTATGTATGAAGTGCAAGGATTTGATTTGAGTTTTTGGGGGGTTTTGAGTTGGAAAATGGGAGAGGCAATTTTGGGTCCGGGGATGAGGCACAGTTTTTGCAGAGTTCTGGTTGGGGCAAGGAAGGCAATTGTTTTGATTCTTTAGAATGAATAAATGGATGGATCATACTGGTGAGGAGCCAAGGAGGGCAAGAGTGTCTCAAGAGTCCTCCTCAAATAGATGAAAACATTGAAAATTAAAGAAATGTTCAAAGCAGAGCACAGTAGTCCAGTGAATTCTACTTTAATCACTCATTTGTTTAATTTCAGAAGCAAAGAGAAGGGAGAATGACACACAAAACCACATGGATCCCAACAAGTGCTGCAAACCCCTGGTCTTTCCTTTGCCAAAAATGCAGAGATAGAATGTACAATGATGTGCCAAGCAATCCCAAGTGTCCAACCCTGAAAATGACTGAAATAATACATGATATAGACCATCCTAACCCATTCCCATGACTCTAGGGTTTGAGCTCATTTTAGGAACTTTTTCAACCAATTCTAAAAAAAGCACTGAAATCTAGGCAATCAAAACAACTTGCCTCTATAAGGTAGGAAATTGATTCATTCATTAAATTTTCACTTTTTAGTGAATGAATCCTCTAGAACAAGTAAAAATATGCCAATATTACATCATGTTCCTCCAATTACATCAAGATAGATCAATAATTACATCAAAAAGCAAAACTAGTCAAAATTGGGTGAATTTATAAGCTGCCGAGTGAAAAATAGGCAAAAATCCTCTATGCGCCACGCCCAAAATCTCTATGTGTCATGCCACTTTGGAGCTGATTTTGGGGCCCTTCTCGAAGTCCAAATTGAGCCCACGATAGCTCGTTTGAAAGCCCTGCCTGTCTTATTTTCAACACAAGTGGAATTTCTGGATTTGGATGTGATTTGCCCCTCCAAATCTTCAATCTCCCAACCCTTCTCCCTATGTGTCAAAATATGGGTGGTGAGGTCATTTTTTGAGTGTTTTTTGACCTTTTGAGGGCTCAAATCCTCCTCAAATTTCTTTGCCATGGACAAGAAAGCATAAATTTTGAAGAGAAATCTAGAAATGAAAACTTTTTGTGATTTGGGGCCCTCTAGCAAAAGCAAGCACCACGTGGCACAATGCATAGGGACGAAAACCCTGTTTTTTAGTGTAAAAAATTTTCAAAATGCAAAAATTGCTCCAAATTTCTTGAAATTTGGGCTGGACCTTCTCTATCAAGAGCTATGATGAGCCAAGGCAACCTTGGGCAATATCCAGAGTCGATCATGCTCCTTTCGCTTCTTTTGCCTTTTGGATGCCTTCCTTAGTTTTGCCTTTAAATTCCTTATTTGTGCCTTGCAAACCTTGTTTCGTGCCATGTAGTGAAAAGCCATGTGTCTCAACAATGCTTTGTCTCTATCAACCTTTTCCAGTAGTCTCTCCAAATGGATTTTGATTCTCTCGAGTCAAGACTCTCGGTCGACATTGATCTCCTGCTCAAGAGAAGTAAACTCGACCCTCCTCCTTTGGGCAGCTTGGCGATTCTCGAATAGGTTTGCCACCTCTATGAGGCCTCCTGGGTGCATGTCCTTCTGCAGGTGAATCACTTTGGGTATCCACTTCATAATCCAATGAAGGATTAGATGCCATAACTACTGATAGACAAATTGGCTTGAAGAAACAGGTGCTGATGTGTCAAACTATGGTATACTGTTTTTATGATGTGCTTGATCTCTGTCACCAAGGGGAAAACAGTGAAACAAGGGACTATTAGGAGAGGGGAAAACTAGTTGGATTAGGGACTATTGGGATAGGTTTTTTTAGAGAAATATGGGAGGGTTTGGGGGTTTTATGTATAGGGTTAGGAATTTTTGTGTAGGGTTAGGGTTTGAGGTTTTGGATTTGAGAATTTGGGAAAGAGAATTTGGGAGAAGGAATTAATGAACCTAGGGGGGAAGGGAAACTTAGGGAATTATGAAAACAAGGGAGGAATGGGATGGAGGAGTGAATTTCGTGACAAAACAATGATTTTGAAACCCTAGCAACAAGTTTCCTTGAGGTATTTTAAAAGGTAGGGTTTGATTTTCTTATTGGCCAACCACCATAAATTGAATGGAAAACTCCTTTACTAGCATTCGTGAGAGCTTAACTTACTTGTGGAATGAATAATTTGTAGTTTTGGAACTTATTTTGAGGAATTTTTGAATGGATTTTATGTTTTTAAGCCCAATGCACTGCGCCATCTCTATGCACCGCGCCAGTGTATTTTTTGCACTGTGGAGGGCAGCCCAATGTGCCGTGCCATCTCTATGCGTAGCGCCTTTTTATAGGAGCCTTTTGGAGGCCTTCCCGGTGTCCCAACTGGGTACAGTATAGCTCATGAGAAAGGTCTTTGAGCCTGCTTTCCAACCCAATTATAATTTTTCAATTTGGAGTTGATTTTCCCTATGGAAAATCAAATCTCCCAAGACTGGTCAAAATGTGCCAAATGAGGCTGCCTCAAGGCAGAGTGCTGTTATAGTCAACCTTTGAAGGTGTTCCTCAACTCCAAATTGAGCTCATGATAGCTCATTGGAAATATCGTTTTTCCTAGTTATCATTTGACTCATCAAACACGTCATTTGGCCGACCAAGCTAGGAGAAAACTTGATTTTCCCAAGGTCACTTCAGAGGTGCATCAATTCTCCCGAGGCAACTGTATTTTTGACATTTCTCTAAAACCATGACTCCTGTGTAAAAAGTGAAGGAGGTTTTTCTTTATTGGCCTAGTTTGGACAAAAAAATCTCTCAGTTTTCCAAAATTCATCTTTTCTTGCTCAAAAACATCATTGGAGTAAAACCTATCCCGATGTGTGGAACAAGGGATTTGTTGAAATGAAGCAAAATGAAGGGGATACGGGGCTTCTAAATTCTTGAGAAAATTTTGGGAAATAGGGAGGGATGTTAGGAAGTAGGGAAGATTGGAATTTCAAATATTAAGTTAGGGGAAGGGGTCCAAAAAGGCAAACATAGGCCTAACGTAGAAAATAGGGTTTGTAACAAGAAACTAGGGTTTTTGCAAAAATGAGGAATTTGAGGGATATCAATGATGGCAAGTGTTTAATAAAGTACATTAAGGATAGGGGAAGGTGTATGAACATCAAGGTACAAGTTTTTTTGATGATTTGACCATCCATGAGAAATTGCCTTCAAAACCCTAGGAGAGGGAGATGGACCTTGCCTAGGCACAACTGAAGCATGAACAAGGTGTAAAATGACCCAGTGGAATTTGACATGATGATGAAAACCCTCTGAATGATGGTACACTTAGCCGAATGGTGACATGGACTGACATTTGGACAACTTTGAGAGGAGTAAAAGAAAACCCTATGCCTAATACCTAGTGACCAAATTTAGCTTGAAAACTCACTGAAATGACAAAATTTGGCCTTGACACCTTAAAATCACTTTGTAAGAGCAAGTTTGATCACTGGAGGAAGGCTACAAAGACTGACACTAACATAAAGGACAACCCAATGGGAAAAAAAACAAAGATAAGACCTCTCCTTCTAAGGAGCCAACATCTACTTAAAAAACCTAAGCCCAAGCTACTTGTACTGTTAAATATGACAAAGGGAAAGAGAAAATTGTGGAGTTTCCTTACAAAATCTTTTTTGAGGACCATTTGACCTATAAAATTCATCACCTACAACAATGTACTAATTTCCGTTCACAAAAGGACACTTATCATACTCCTCTTATCCTTAACAACCCTTTCCCTACCCAACAACAATAGCAACAACAATGTCTAGTTGGGAACCCACCTCCAAGCCTGCAAGGGGGAAGCTATGCTTCTCTTTCCCCTCCTCCTAGAGAAGAATTATCCATCGTATATAATTTTCGGATGATTGACTTACAAACACGAGCAAAAAACTATGGTAACCATATTTTAAGCACTTCAGATACCCCATCGACCACTAATATGCCTCCACCTAATTATCTATATATTGAAATATCTATTTTCAACCCTTTTAGTCGTCACCCCAAAGGGGCACTTCATCGAATATGCACAACCCTGGTGCCCATGATGCCCAAAACTATAGTATTGTAAAAGATCTCATGCAATTGCCTTGTTGCCCTGAGAGGCGCATTCTACAACCCATCATGACCTGATGTGTAAGTATGTCTTGTCCTGGAAAAAAAATAAAATTAGGTAATATTGACCAATTTTAAATTATATATAACTTTTTAATCTTAGTAATGGACAAAGATTAATTATTAAAATATAACTATGTATTTGAATGGATAATAAATTATCTCGTGCTTTTAATAGTTCCTTTATCATATATGTGAATTTGACTGGATCGTAAATTTAACTTCAACAAAAAAAATTACCACATTAAAATTCCAAATTAAGTAAAATTTTAAACAATTTTAGTCTTTACTAAAGTCAATGTCATTTCTTAAATCAAAGGGAAAAGGTTAATTCAACACAAAGAATTGATAATCTTGCTCCAAAATCTTTGACCATTTGTTTTTGTGGCCATTATCTCACTATCTCACGTAAACGTGTAAATCTAAACATAAACATTTAACATGTAATGTTTAACATTTAACATTTTTAATCTAATGTGGGCCATATTTAAAAATCAATTTAATTATTGTTATGTATAAACACAATATAAATTTAAAATATAAAGAGGTTTATGAACAATAAAAAAAGAGATATGGTAAATAAAAAA
>APFE030875803.1:84509-156748 GCA_000404065.3 Pinus taeda
GGGGAAGGGAAGAATATTTCTTTCACTAGATGCATTGATTTCAGCATAGATGGTGATTTCTAATCCTGTTTGATTGCTTGCACTAGATGCATTGATTTTATTGTAGATGTTGATTTCTAATGACATTTGATAGCTTTCACTAGATGCATTGATTTCAATGTAGATGATTTCTAATCCTATTTGATTTCCTGCACTAAATGCTTAGATTTTACTGTAGATGGCGATTTCTAATCCTATTTGATTGCTTGCACTCGATGCATTGATTTCAATGTATATGTTGATTTATAATTATATTTGATTTCTTGCACTATATGCATTGATTTAAATGTAAATGATTTCTAATCCTATTTGGTTTATTTCACTAAATGCATTGAATTCAGTGTAGATGGTGATTTCTAATCCTATTTGATTTCTTACACTAAATACATTGATTTCAATGTAGATGTTGATTTCTAATCCTATTTTCTTACTTGAACTAGATGCATTAATTTGAGTGTAGATGTTGATTTCTAATCTTATTTGATTGTTTGCATTAGATGCATTGATTTCAGGTAGAATTTTTTTCTAATCTTATTTGATTGCTTGCATTAGATGTATTGATTTCAGTGTAGATGTTGATTTCTAATTTGATGTAATTGGGTGTATGATGGTACATTAATGTGCATTGGTTTTAGTGTAAGCACAAAAAATTATTCACAATGTACATTGATTCTTGTGTTATAGTAATTGAACTTATCAATATTGGAGAGCAAGAGAGACAAGGTATGATGTTTACTACAACAAATTGAGCTAAATATTTAAATGGTTTAAGATTTTCAAGTATCCTTTTAATATAATCGATATGAAAATATGACAAAACTGATAAGGGTGAAAATAAGAATAGTAGAAGAAAATAGTTTGAGATTTATCACAATAAATACTATTTGTAGCTGACTACATTCTTATTATTCACATTTTCTATCCTTCAACATTATTACGTTGTCACTTTCTATTCAAAAATTTTATTTCATAATTTTTCATCATTAAAGTTATTAATGATATTTATCATCTCAACAAAATCAGGTAACTAAGAAAATTTAAAATTAAAATAATATCAGGCATATTTAGCATATTTAAAATTATTATATTAATATTAGGTGTATTTACATATTATTGATAAAACTAATCATATCTTCGATAGATTTTCCTTGGCCACATAGGAATGAAACCAACCTAGATCCATCTTAACTCTGAATCTATCAAGCGCTGAGAGGGATCAAGTTTCTCAAGGTGAAAACATTTAATCAATTTTTTCACTCAAAAAAGAGGTCTTCACCTCAAGAGATTTGATCCCTCTCAGTTCTTGATAGATCCGGAGTTAAGATGGATCTAGGCTAGTGCTATGTCCACACTCGAAGTATTATAGAGTTTTCCAGAAAAACATTAAGCTCTTCTCTCCATTATGGGTAGGATCAACCCCTTGGATTCCAATCTAGTTATATTTGACATTGACATGTCTACCCCTCACCTCTTGAACCAACTTAAATTTCAAGTATAGGTCCAAGCAAGAGGAAAAGCCATTCACCATATTGTTTTCAATTAAGGTACATCCACATATGGAATGGTTACTATCTATTGGCTCACTTTAGGTTCTCCCACTCTTTCCCCACAACCTAATTATTTGAAATATTTGATGGCCACACTTTCATGCCTAAAGAATATCTTACTAGTTCCCCATCACTCTTGGAGGGAAGAATGTTTCTGTCAATATTGAAGTTGTTGATCACCCACTCACTTACAACTTTCTACTAGGGCATAGTTGGACTTACACAATGAAATCCATTGTCTCATTTGTTTTCTGATTTATCTCTTTTCCTCACCAAGGAACAATTATGACTTTGTATCAACTAACCTTTTGCTCCTTAGATTTTCAATTGTTACCTTATGGAAAAGTTCCTTTAGTGGGTGGTTTTCCTAACACTTTTTTCAGTATTGGTATTGGAATTTTGAAGGGCTCCTCACTCTTAGGGTATTTAAATCTCACGTTTCCCGAGGTTCCTATGATTGAATGATATCTATTATTGGATATCCCTACATATCCATGGATCCTCCCAACCCCTTCTACAGTTGACTCTTTTGGAGAAAATATGTCACTATCACTAGTCGAGTTGGATTATCAAGATATCCAAACTACATCTGGATCTTTGTATTCCTTGTTTAAGGCTCATGGTCCAAGAAACTCTTCCATAACAACTCCCTCTACCAATTTTATTGATCTTTTATTGCCTTTTAATGAGGCTGTTATGGAAATCATGACTCTAGCAGATAGATATTGGGATGAGTCCCACCATCTTGTCTTAGTATCTTTTCCATTTTCAATGAACATAAACCCTCTGAAAATCCTATCACGTAATCAACCTAAGACTATCCCTTCATTTTTGACAACTATTCAAGAGAGCTACTAGAAGGAAACATAGGAAATATTTTAGGCGTAGGAACCTCTCCACCAATCTAGTTTCATCCTTACACTGCTACTTTATTCCTTTACAAAGGTTCCTATGAATTTATGGAATCTATCTGAAAAGCATTTATGCCTAGTATCCCACTAGCATGTTCTTTGTGACTTTATGTACAAAGTATATATATAATATATATATATATATATATATATATAATATAATATATATAGGACACACACACACACACACACAAAGTTTATTGTATCAAAAATCCTAAAACTTGGATGTTTATATAAACTAGCTACAAGATGAACTAGTTCCACATCTTTGTCATACCAAAATTTATGTCAGTTTGTTGCATTCAACTAAAACAATTGCATAATTTTCAAAAGCAATTTTTTTTTAAATGGAAATTCTTTTTATGGCCCCTTTCTAACTTATTAAATTGAAAAATCGTTGAGTTTACATCTTCAGGCTCGTAGAAGGATGAGCATTATTTTTATGATATTTTTCTCTCTTTAAACTGAAAAAACCTCAATTTTACTTCTTCGGGCTCATGAAAATCCCATGAAAAAGGTCGAGCCAATATTTTTCTATCTTTTTCTCACTTTCCAATCTAAAAATCTTACCATGAGTTTTCTTCATCTCACTCATCAAAAAGGCTACAAAAAATATTGAGTGTATATTGTTATCCCTTATATTCATAAGAAAATGAGGTGAACTTCTATTGAGCATATGTTTATCTCTTTATCTAGACTCAATGAACTAAATATGTAAAAGGAGTTGTGTTGTGCATACTATTATATCTTTGTCAAATCCAGACATCAACCATGACTAGTATGCCTCCTCGAGTCTTCTTTAAGCTTGTTTTAGACTCTCTAAATGCGAAAAAACCACCAAGTTTACCCTTTCTATACTTGTTAAACCTAAACATAATGGGAACAAATTAGAAGAAAGAAGAATGTTACTATCTATATAAGTTGAAATTTTAATGGTAGCAGTGTATTTTCCATCCCTTGAACATGGCACTCATTGGATATATCCATATTATGTCAGCTTCCCTTTGAACACTACCACATTGTGAGAATTTCCTTGATACCTCGATGTTTTTGCATCCTCATACCCTATGTTTAATGGTGTTCTTGAGTCTAGGTTGCCTAGTTTACTTGGTGTCATGCCTTCTATTTTTTAAGGGATTATTTACTCTCTGTTGACCTTATCAACCACTTGATCATATGTCCTATTGACCTATGTCAGTCCATCCTATTTTTCTACAATATCTCCAAAATCAATCCCATTTATTAGAATTTTTTATTGATTGATGTGTGACTAACTATTAACCATATTCGACAAATCCTTTCCTATCAAATTAAACAAATTATCGAGGAAGGTTGAGAAACCTCATAGTACACTGGAACTTGTAATCCTTAGTAATAGGCTTTGATCATGGGTTTTCATTATTGACTCCCAATTGAGAAATTCTATGAGTATTCAACTTCAACTCATTCATTCACAATCGTTAGATTGTATTGACAATCTTGGAGACCATCATCCTTATCAATGGATTTCCTAAGATATGTTAATGGTTTTCAACATTAACTAGTAATTAGATGAATTCTCACATGTTCGACATCTGCTCATTCCTTCACATGGGTAGAATATGCCATTTTATGATGGTAATGAGGACCTTGGGATGAGGCTTACTTACCTCACCCTTGTTTCCTCTCCTAGGTTACATATGTTGTTCATGGAGACAAATTATATTAAATGTCTTACATTTTGACATAGATACACATTGTACTTTCTAGCGAACATGGTTTTTCATTTTCTACATGGATCCATAGTGTATAATTTTGCTTTAGCTCCTAAGCATGGAAATTCCTAACTCAACATATGATTTATATCTGAAATATGTTTATTTTTTGAAGGCCTCCTTTTTTTTCAACATTTTGATTAGTCTCTTTCCTCAATTGTTTTATAAAGTCTTTCAGCCATCTCCTTCTTCTCTAAACTCACACTTTAGGGGGCATATGTTATCCCTGAAAATATGTCCTCATCAACTTAGAGGACATCACCATGTTATTGACTAGAATACACCTTTTTCTATTACCTTTTAAGACTATAAATTTCCCTATCTACCTCACACGGAGGATTATAATACTAGAAAGATCGGTGCAACCTATGTTACCATATTTACTAATGCATTGTCTCTTCATGAAACCCGTGTTATCATAATCTCACATAGTCACGAAAAAAGAGCCGAGGTAACTCACTATGCTGCCAAAGTTCACTCAAGGAAACTCTAGAAAGATTGAATATGATCACCTCAACCTCATATATATCTTTTTCCTAAAAAAATAAAGAACTATAAAGAAGGATCAATCATTAAAGCAAGTTGAGACAACACCCACCCTATATATTTTTACCAAATTACATTGAAGAGAGACTGAGAGTCTTCACAACCTCAATTATTATAATAAATTAAACGCATGTCCACTGAGAATGGGATCAAAATTCTATGTATTTTATGATATCAATATCTTCCTTTAGAGAGATAGTTTTTGGAGCTAGGAGCTAGAGGAGGTTATGCTGCAGCTGTGTTTGGTTGTAATCTTCCTCCTACTCAATAATATATAGATCTGTGATGATTTGTTCTATAATTTTGTTCAATATTCATGTATCTTATCCTCTATTAATGATTTTTTCGATGTTAGTATCATTATGATGTATTCAATAATATGTAGTTGTTCATTTTCTAGTGTTTTTTATTGACAAGATTATTATTCTGTGAAGTTTTTGTTTACTTTCCTATTTGTGCAAGATTAGATTTTTGAGTTAGTTGGGATCTCTTGTCAGCTACACTGAACCATCCAGTTGATCTACAAGAAAATAAAAATTGATTCTTCCTTTTCGTTACTCAATCAATATCATTTTACTTCTTTCATTTTTGAATAGGTTAGAACTTAGGATAATAGATCCCTTGAGTTGTTTGTCTCAGGGTTTTTGGAAAACCTAAGAGGGTTATTATTTTTCAAACTAAACATAATTACTTTATAACAATAATTATGATAATTTTAATATATATATATATATATATTATATATTATATATATATATATATATATAAATGTTGTTTTTTTCTGTTAGGTTCTTGTGAGGAATCATTCTTGTATAGAAATTTGAATTGATGCAAATGAAAATGGTTAGATGCATGACATAATAAGTTGTCAAACATGTTTCCTGTATGAATGAGGAATCAATTGAGTAGAAGGAAATCCGTGCTAATTTATGATTCCAATATCATGTGAACATGATTCTTACATTGTTCCCATGCTAAGATTGTGAATATGGGAAAATCAAAAGAGGAAATATGTCTTGGTTTATATGAATCAAGACACTATGGTCTCTCAATTCTTTGTGATATTATGTAAGGTGTTGAGTCATGTGTATATGTGTATCTATTGTACATGTGTATATGTTTATAAGTTGTATTATGGCATACGTATGTTGTATTTTTCAATGTGTATGTTGTATTACACCATATGTATAAGTGTGTGTGTTATGTTATGTGTTTGGGATAAGTAGGTACATGATTATCTAGGTTTGCGTGTTATGTCACATGTTTGGGTCAAGCAGTTATATGATTATCTAGGCATGTGTTTCATGGTATGATTTTGGGATAGAAATGTGTGGGATAGTATCCTCCTATTAAGGTGAGAAATACACCTATAATTTTTCCAATAAAATACTATTAGGATCAATAGTACGCATATTCAAAATGTAGTGTATGTGCTTAGTCATATATATATATATATACCACTAGTGCTTATCAGAGTGGGGCAATTGATCCAACATGTGGGAAGATGAGAAGAGGATAATAGAAGGTAGTGGTTGCTTACAAAATTAGGAAATAAGATATTGTGTCAGTATGAGGTTGAAGAGACAAAAGGCATTAGGTAATTTTCAGAGTTGAACAACCAATCCCATCTGAGTATGAGGTCAAGGAGAAGAGAATGAATTAGATTATTTCCACTTTAGCATCCAATCCTAATTTAGATTGGATATCTATATTATTTTTCATTCATCTCGATTCATTTGGAGTGGAAAATGTGGACGAGTCAACTCATGGGACCATTTTTACTACCAGGACACGGTTTGGGAAAACATGGGTCTGAAACCTTTCAGGAGTGTACTGAGGCATCAAACGATGCTTTTTGAGGGTAAAATTTTATTTATTTATTCAATTCCATTGCATTGAATTATACACAGATATATTTTCAACAGGGTAAGAAGCATGTCAATCAAAGTCTGTATGAAAAAGTTATTCCATTCAGAAGTTGGCCTTCTTGTTTTCACACCTATAGTTCAGGAGAATGTCGCATTAGCCCTGATTATTCATGAAGGAAGGGATACCCACATGTTATGATGTAAAAGAAACTAGAAGAGTCTATATTGTAACTCTAGTTAAGGGTCGATCTAGTAAAAATTAATACTAGTAAGCTATTGGGTTGTTTTATAACCGGGCCACTATGAAGAAGAGGCATTCCATTCTTTCGAGAGAATTTTCTTCCATAGATGAGAAAATATAGCCAAGAGAGATAGGAGGTAGAGAAAATAGAGAGGATACGTGCACTATAGCAGCCCACAGTGAACGTCCATTACTTCTCTATACCTACAACCATATTTCTAGACAAAGAAAGAGAGCTAACCAACCTCACCTTTTGGCTGGGTTTTCTCTCAAAAGGTTTCCCAGAGAGAATATATTGTGTCTTATGTGTGTGTGTGTGTGATATTATTTTTTCATTCTCTACTTTTTTTCATAATTTATCTTCCCATGCATGCATTAATTACATTTAAATCTAAATATCTTAAACTTTAATAAAATTGTAATATTGTAGAATCTTAGATTTTTTAATATAATATTATTACATATATTGTGATGAAATATCCAGTGGAATATCCACAACAGTTTATAGATAATTTGGTATTAGAATAGGTTTCTTTGGGTATTTTATGGATATTGTAGGGATCTAGATCGGTGGGCCTAAAAATCGTAAAACCCTAATCATGGCCAATGAACTTGTAAATAAATCTCATGAAACCGTAGAGGTGAGGTTTATGTGGTCGAAATGATAAGTCACAAATATCAACTGCAATCTAAGCATGCTCATGGAAGGCTTGAATAACAAGTTATGGATATTTTGGGAACATGGGGGTTTGAATGTAGGGGACAAAACAGAGCTGGGATTAGAAGATGGAGGAGAAATGGAGAACCAATCAAGAAAAGGACCTAAAAAAGATCAACCGAGTTCGAGTGTCATGAACCAATCACAGTCCCTATTTAAAATGGAATCAAAAGTGGATAAAAATCCATACCATGGGGATATCGATCCTCTAAATTTGAACCAATGGTTTGAGAAACTAGAAGTTTATTTCAGTTTCCATCAGATCAAGGAAGGGAAAAATATCTCATTCATGTGGCTGAAATTAGAGGGCCATGCACTGACTTGGTGGGAGAGACACAAATAAACCCTAAGGTCAGAGGGAGAACCTCAAGTGACTAGTTCAGAGGATTTAAAAACCCTCATTAATTCATAGTTTTATCTGATTGGGTATGTGGAGGACCAGTGGATCTAGTGGCATTAATTCAAGAAAAAGTAAGGCCAAAGCATGTGGGAGTACACCACAAAAATTAGGAAGATGGCTATAATGTTGGGTATCTCTCCAAGAACCAATATCTACTCCTCAAGTATTTAGGGGGTCTGCATCATCATCTGCACAAGAAATCGATTTTGTTCAAGCCCAAATCGGTGGAGGAGGCTTGTTTATAGGCATAGTAACTGGTGCGCATAGCCCTGAAGAGCGCGAAATCAAGTAGATTGAAGCAAAAGGAGAAATGAGAAGCTTCCAAGGAGGGGAATAAGACAAAAAAAGGGGGAAAATATAAGAATACAGAAGCCATAAAACACTAGTACAAAGATCCTAGGAATCACTGTAACCATTACAACATCAATGGCCATACATAGGAAGCATGTTGAAAGTTTTGTTTAGAGCTAAACCCGAAGAACAAGAAGAAAGATAAAAAGAAGAAGAATCTCATGGTCACTGATTTGAGAAACCAAGTTGAAAGCAACTCATATGTGGATGAGATGATCATCTATACATCAGTGTAGAAGTTGTTGAATATGAGTATCCTTCAACAACAGGAGGAAAAAGAAATGCCCAATCTCTTCCATATAAATATATAGGTCAAGGAGACAAATATTGATGTGTTGTTTGACTCAGTATCGCAGAAGAATCTCATTGCGATCGAGTTGATAAATAATTTGGGGCTAAATGTTCATGATAATCCAAACCCATATCCACTGGGATGGGTAAATAACGATGTAGAGCTGAAGGTTACTAAAAAGCATAAAATTAGATTTACTATCAATGCTAATTTTATTGATGAAGTAGACCTAGATGTGGGTCCCTTAATATATTGGGATTCATATTTGTGAGTACATACATGTACATGTGTGATGCAATATTCATGAGGATATCCAACTAGTATGAGCTCGTCAAGGATGGAAAATAATTCGTCATCAATGCGCACAAAGAGAAGTCAAAAATCTCAATGGTAAGTGCCAACAAAGCCAAGAAATTGATTAGTTCCAACAAGAAGTATGTTTTATTATTTTTAAAAGAAATTCAATCCGACGAGGAGTCAACAAGAGGGAAGGAATCCCTAAAAGGGTGTACTAATAAACAAAAACAACATTTGGAGGAATTTTTACATACCTACAAGGATGTCTTCTGAGAGCCTAAAGGGTTAGAAACTAAGAAAGAAGTTGAGCATGAGATCCAGCTATTGCTAAACTCCCTATTACCAAATATTGGGTTGTACAGGAAGTCCGTTGTAGAAGCAAGTGAGGTGAATAAATAGATGCAAAAACTATTGGAACATGGTGTCATTAGACCAAGTACATCACCATTTGTGTCACCCATCATTATTATGTTGAAGAAGGATGGAACTTGGTGGATGTGTATAGATTATAGAGTGTTGAACAAAATCACGGTCGAGAACAAAAACCCCATCCCTAGGATATATGATATTCTAGATCAGTTACAACAATAAAATTACTTCACCAAGTTAGAATTGAAGAAGAAGATACTTGGAAGACTACATTCAAAAACTAGTAAAGATTTATATGAGTGGTTAGTCATGCCATTTGGCCTATGTATTGCACCAACTACATTTACGAGATTAATGAATGATGTACTACAATCTTTTATAGATTGCTTTGTTATTGACTATTTTGATGATATACTAGTATATACTGCTAGCTGGAAGGAGCATATTTCACATTTGACACACGTGCTGGAAACATTGAAGAAGCACCATCTACTAGGAAATCTCAAGAAGTGTGATTTTGCATAGAAGTCCTTAGTGTATCTGGGGCATGTGATCGGTGGAGGAGAGTTGAAGATAGATCGTTCCGTAGTGGAGTCCAATATTGTGATATGGTCAGTGCCTACCAATGTTTCCATGGTCATAATTTTCATTGGGATAACATAGTGCCTGAGGAAATTCATAGCTTTAGTTTTAGCGGTAAGGAGCACTTCTCCATGCCATAAAAACAAGTGGAAAGAGTTTTGAGTAGGGAAAAGGTCAGTAGAGGGATTTTGTGGAGTTAAACAAGAATATTAGTCAAGCACCATTACTGGCATTACCAAATTTGGAGTGGCCCTTTGAAGTGGAGATAGATACAAGTGGGTACGATATGGGAGCTATCTTGATGTAGTGAGGAAGGCTTATATGCTACCATTTTGAAATATTTCACTAAGAAGTCCTTAAATACCCTACCTATGATAAGGAGCTCTATGCCATGGTGCAAGTTGTGAAGAAGTGGAAGTACTATATGATGGAAAACAAGACAGTAATCCACGTTGATCACCAACGATTATTGTACTTGTAGGCCCAAAGTAAGATAGAACAAATCAAACATTACAAATGGATGTGATTTTGATAGTAGTTTCATTTGGTGATCAAGTATAAAAAGGGAAGCACAAAAAAGTTGGTTAACATGGTTTCAAGGCCACCCACATCAATGATCACAACTTTTGGGACTCTTATGCACATGGAGCCATTCACTCATGATGTATACAGAGAGCCATATTAAGAATATGAGGACTTCAAGGAGGTGTATCAACAATTGCAAAGTTAGAATCATGTTCACGCTGGAAATAACACATTTGACTACCATCTACATGGTGGGTTACTCTATAGTTTGGATAAGTTGTGATCCAGGTGGCTCTAGAGACACACAAAAGGCAAAGAGCACTTATGAAAGATCAAAAATCAAAGTGACTAGAATGCTTTCGAACCAGGACCACAACATAGACCTCGTCATCCTCATCACGGCGGTGTGAATGGCTCATCAATCTGAGCTCGTATGAGGCAGAACAAGCCAATAAAATTTTTGGCCAAAGTTGGGCTATGAGCTAGGTTTAAGTGTCCTACAATTTGACTAGCCCCGAGGCATGAAAACTAGCTCCCGAAAGTGGTCAAAATTGTGGCGTTGTTAATTTGCCCAATATCCCTTATTTTCTAAAGGTTTGAAAATTATCCTATTTTTAAAGAATATATATATAATATATATAAGATTATATATAATATATCATATATTTTGGGGTGGTGGGCCACCAACCCTGACACCCCCCCAACCAACATAACAAAATTCATTTTAATTTGGTTGACGGGCCATGACCCCCATTGGCCCCCAAACCCAACTGCCTCAACAATTTTAACATTAAAAATGGCTCGAAGGCCATCACCCCGCTGAGTTGTTCCACCATGTAACGATAAACATATATATATAGGGGTGGGCGCGGCCACCTACGATCAACCCAACCCGCGCCTCCCTCCAACATTAACAACAGTTCTATGTATAAAGGTGAGGCCGGCAAGGATCGAACCTGGCTGACTAACGTAGGTCGGCCCCCACCGAGCGGCCTCATATCCAATTAAATGCACTCTCCATTATCATCTAACCATTTGCCGGTTTCAACATTTAATATGCCCAACCAAAACCAATACTGCAAGAGTATAAAGGGCTAAGGGGTGGGCTACCCAATGTGGGACTGACCCCAAAAATTGTTTCAGTTTAAACATTAAAATGATAATGTGTTTAAAAAGCAAGGGGTGGGGTTTGACCACCCAACCCATCCTCAACCATTTGCCTCTTCTTACCACTACACCAAACTGATTACATGGGTTAATCTAACCGAGATTTAATATAAACACTCATTTGCATAGTGCGCCCAAGAAAATGGAAGAACTAGGAGTGGGCGTGGAAAATGAGGCAAAATTTTATATAAATTTTTAATGCAGGTGGAAGCATCACTAAGTAAAATTTCTAGGAGGGTGAATTTTTTTGTAGTGTCCAAATTGGGCAAATTTTATGTCGATCTTACACCTCTTAGTGACATGAAACCAATGGCGCAGTCAATTTTCTGATCTGAGCAGCCAATTTGCAGAGGATCTGGATGAGGGAATCTTTAAGGAACCTAGGGGGAATCTAAAAGATTCCTTGAGCCCTAGATTCTCACTTTCTATGAATCCAGAAATTTGATAGTCGATTTTGCACTATTCGATGCCACAAATCTAATGGTGTGTTCATATTATCCATTTTCTCATTCTATTCTTCATCCACTTTTCTAAGTGGAGTGCAGTTGTCAACATTCATGTACAAGTAGCAATTTTCATACAATTTGATGGCATGAGATCGATGGTCCGAACAGCTTTAGTAGTTTGAAATCCACTTCTTCAAATGGCCCCTGGATGTGAGGTATATGCAGTGTGTTCATGTAATTCTTTTGCTATGCATTGTTCTACACAGAGTCCTATTTGATGCTTGATGTGGGATCTTGTTTCTTACTCGATTTCATGATTCCTACTTGATGTGAAGTAGAATCATATGTGTGATGTACTTGTTGTCATGATTTGTCATGTTGGGTTTTGAGATCCCTTTGTTGTATCTTGATGGTATACTCATATTGTCATCATGTATGTTTGTGTGGAGATCCCTTTTATGCCATGTCAGCAGGATGCTCATTATCATCATGCATGAGTTTGTGTCATATTGACAGGAGTCTTTTGAGTGAGAGTTCCTGTAGTGGAACATCTCTTGGAGCCATTCCTGCATGAGGGAATTTTCCTTGTATGATAGCAACATCACCTCTTATGTACATCATCACTATTGACAACACTTAATACGGCAACCTACACCATCCTGACACTGGGTCCTAGAGACGTGGTCCCTCCTAGACGAGCTCTGTTATCAAGGACTTATATTTCCATGTGTTGATGATTGACACGTTCCTCTTCTTTACAACATGTAGATGTATTCACTTATGTTCTTTTAAAATTTCAATTTTACACATCATGAAAGTAAAAGGTCTTGGAAGGGTCCTTGGTCACACTTGAGCCTAGATCAAGTGGTATCAGAGCCATCTTTGCGTTGATGTGAATTGCAAGTGTGAAAAATGGAATGTGCAGTGATAGAGGATGAGAAAGCGATGTACAAGACTATGCTCAAAATTTCCAAAAGGGTGGAAATAATGCATGAAACTCTACAAAGAGAGACAGAGGAAAAGGAGCAATTTCAGCTTCAATTGCGAGCCACAGAAGAGGCCTTGAAAGAACTGAAGCACAACAACAAAAATCTTCAAACAGAGAATGTTGAATTGATGATGCATCTACAAGAAGAGAAAGAGGAGAAACATAGTTTTCTATGATAGCTGCAAGAAAAGGATGAAGCTTTGGGAAAGCTACAACATGACCCATGTGAGGTAAAATGTAATTCTCCAAATTCATGTAAGTGTCATGATGATGATTTTGCTGTTTTTGAAAATCATACCACATGAATTGGCTCCAAACTATTGAAGAAAATGGGGTATGAAGGAGAAGGCTTTGGCATTAATGGTGAAGACATTTTCAACCCCATCAAAGTAGAACAATTACCTTAGCAAACAAGAAATGGGTATGCGAGAAAAGAAGATGGGGAATGTGCTGAGACAACAAGCGAATCATTAGCAACAGATGATGAGAAGCCCTCATCAGTTTCTTCCAAATCGATAGAGGAGGTGAAAGATGTTGATTTCCTTTTAGTTTCATCTTCACATAGTATGATTTCTATTGGAGATGTGGATATACCAATTACAGGGACAAACATGAGGCTCCTTAGTAGGATGAGGTGCAAGGAGGAAAAAGAACCTAGTGTTAATAACCAAGGCATAGCTCAACCATTGGAGGTTGTGCAGAGACCTCAATTTGCAAGCTCCAGATACACCAAAGGAGAATGCTCGAAGGTGTCATATTCTTCCGAGACATTTTCAAAATCATTGAGGAAAGAGAATGATGGGAACACATCCCCATCATTCCATGGAAATTTCCATGGCAAGGAAAGAGCTGAGGCAAGCTCTCATTACCATAATGACATCAGAGACAGTAAGGGAAGGTATAACCATTCTCGAAATTCGAATGTTCGTTTCAATTATAATCATGTTTTTATTGATGGACATAAATCAAGACATCGATAAACATGTACCTTTTGTGGATTACATAACCATACATTTTCTATGTGTTGGAAAACAATGGCAACACAAAAAGGGATGAGGTGTGAAAGACCCTCTCAACAACAAGTTAAATAGATATGGAGAAAGATGATGTATTGCAGTCATTGCAACAAAAGTGGCCATCAAAGAGCCACTTGTTGGAGGCTCCATCCAAAGTAGTGCCTTAAAGACAAAGTGTCGGTGCATGAACCAGATGAAACAATAGTTCGACAAGAAAATGCACCACAAGGAGGCAACCCATTCACATTGATAAGTGAAAAATGGTTCCTAGATATGTTAGCATGTCATGGTCATGCTTTTGTAAATCATTTTTTTCATTTTAAAATGTAAAATTGATGATGTGTTTCCATCACTTGTTCAGCAACAATGATGTTTTGTCTTATTTTGTGTTGCAAGATAAACTATGAGAGTGATGTCGTGTTTCCATCACTTGTCAAAGAAAATAGTGTTTGGCATTATCTTTGTAAATGATGTGTTGCAGTGATGATGTGCTTTCCATCACTTATTGGAGCAACAATGATATGTTGGCCTTGTTTTCATAGCTGGGGTATTGCATCCATCTTGTTGTAAACTTGACCATCGAGTATGGGTTATAAACTCGTGGCAAGTGTGGGATGCTTGGGTCATTAGATGGTCATGAATGTGAAGCATGTAATTTGTGAAAACAATGTGCTATAGGTTGCAGTGGTTGCAAGTGTCAGCTCATCACTTAAGGCTACGAAGAACAAGGGTGAAGGAGATGGAAGCAAGACCTTTCAGCATGTTTGTGATGCAGACAAGGTACATAAAAGTTGCATATTATTTTTCATGCTTTTGGAGGACCAAAAGCTCCTTAGTGGGGAGGATTGATCTAGGTGGCTCTAGAGACACACACAGGACAAAGAGGGCTTATGAAAGCTAGAAAATCAAAGTGATCAGAATGCTTTCGAACCAGGACCAAAGCGTAGATCTCATCATCCTAATCATGGTGGTGTGAACAGTTCATCAATCTGAGCTCATATGAGGAAGAACGAGCCAATCAATGTTTTAGTCAAAGTTGGGTTGTGGGCTAGGTTTAAGTGTCTTACAATTTGACCAACCATGGGGCATAAAACCTAGATCCCCAAAGTAGTCTAAATTGTGGCCTCACTAATATTCCCAATATCCCTTATTTTCTAAAGGTTTTAAAATTATCCCCTTTTTAAAGAAAGAAAATAAAAATATACCATGCCACCCCCCCAACCAACATAACAAAATTCATTTTAATTTCGCCGATGGGCCATGACCCCCACCAGCCCCCAAACTGAATTGACTTAACAATTTTAACATTAAAAAATGGCTCGGTGGTCATCACCCCACCGAGCCCTTCCACCACCCAACGATAAACATATATATACATGGATGGGCATGGGCCACCTCCATGGACCTGTCCCACACCCCCTTCCAACCTTAACAATAGTGCAATGTATCGAACTGGCCTAGTCCATGTGGGCTGGCCCCCACCAAGTGGCTTCATATCCAATTAAGTGTGCCCTCCATTACCATCCAACCCTATGCCAGTTTCAACATTTAATGCACTCAACCAAAACCAACAGTGCAGGAGTACGAAGGATTAAGGGACGGGCCACCCAATGCAGGCTCGACCCCAAATATTGTTTTGATTTAAACATTAAAATGATAATGTGTTTAAAAAGACAGGGGCTAGATTTGACCACCCAACCCAAACATTTGCCTATTTTTACCACTACACCAAATTGATTACATGGATTAATCCACCCGAGATTTAATATAAACACTCATTTGAATGGTACACCTAGGAAGATAGAGGAGCCAGGAGTAGGCATGGAAAATGAGGTAGAATATTTTTATTAAATTTGAATGTAGGTGGAACCATGACTGAGCAAAATTTCCAAGAGGGTGAAATTTTTGCAGTGTCCAAATTGGACAAATTTTATGTCGATCTTACACCTCTCAGCAACATGAAACCAATGGCACAGTCAATTTCTTGATCAAAGCAGCCAATTGCAGAGGACCTGAAGGAGGGAATCTTTAAGGAATCTAGGGGGAGTCTAAAAGATTCCTTGGGCCCCAAATTCTCACTTTCTCAGAATTCGTAAATTTGATAGATGATTTTGCACTATTCGATGCCACAAATATGATGGTGTGTTCATATTTTCCATTTTCTCATTCTATTCTTCATCCACTTTTCTATGTGGAGTGCAAGTGTTAGCATTCATGTGCAAGAAGCCATTTTCATGTGATTTGATGTCATGAGATTGATGGTCTGAACAACTTCAATAATTTGACATCCGCTTCTTCAGATGGCCCCTGGATGTGAGGTATATGTAATGTGTTCATGTACTTATTTTGCTATGCATTGTGTTGCAAAAATACATGTTTGGTGCCTGATGTGGGATCTTGTTTCTTACTCAATTTCATGATTGCTACTTGATGTGATGCGTAATCATATGTGTGATGTACTTTTTTTCATGATTCATCATGTTGGGTTTTGAGATCCCTTTGTTGTATACTGATGGGATACTCATGTTGTCATCATGTATGTTTACATGGAGATCCCTTTTATGCCATGTCGACGGGATGCTCATTATCATCATGCATGAGTTTGTGTCATACTAATAGGAGTCTTTTGACCGAGAGTTCCTGTAGTGGAACATATCTTGGAGCCACTCTTGCGTGAGGGCATTTTCCTTGTATGATAGCAACATCAGCACTTATGTACATCATCAGTATTGACAATAGTTAATGCAGTGATCTACACCATCTTCACACTCGGGCCCAGAGATGTAGTCCCTCTTGGACAAACACCATTATCAACGGCTTATGTTTTCAGGTGTTGATGATTGACATGTTCCTCTTATTTATAGCATGAAGATGTATTCACTTATTTTTTTTTTAATTTCAATTTTACACATCACGAAAGTAAAAGGTCTTGGAAGGGTCCTTTGTCACACACTGGCCTGGATCAAGTTATGTGCTCCTAAAGGTGAGTTATTGCAACTGATCAAAGATGTTGACACCTCCAAGATTGCAGTGTACATTGGTGTAGGGAAGACTGTGGCTAACTTGCATATGTATGTGTATTTGTCCAACTTGCAAGAGTAGGTAGCTAGGATGATAAGAGTATGCATGCTTTGTTGTACCAGTAAGCCTAGGAATAAGAAACAAAGTCTAGATCATCCCTTACCTATACCTACTAATTCTTGGGAAAGTATTTCCATGGAATTGGTGGGAGGTTTACCAATAACTAGGAAGGGAAATGACTACCTATTCGTGGTATTTTATAGGTTCAACAAGATGTGTGTTTGGATGCCATGTAAAAATACCATCAGTGAGAAATAAGTACCAAACTTGTTCTTTGGATAGGTCTGGGTGCACTTTGGGATACAAAGAAGCATTATTTTAGATAGGGATACAATATTTCTTAGTGCATTCTAGATCACATTGTGCGATAAGATGGACAGAAAGTTGAAGAGATCTATAACATCCCATTCATACACATATGGGAAGACAAGTAGTCAACAGGGCTTTGGTGCAACTTCTAAGGTGATACAAGTAGAAGTATCTGAAAACTTGGGATGGAAATATTTTTTATATAAAACATTCTTACAATAGAGCAGTCCACACCTCTACAAAAAAGTCCCCATTTAAAACTTGTTTTAGATATTTTCCACCTTCACCATTGGACATTGCATATGGGCATCAAGCAAGAGTGACAAAAGATCTTACGGGAGATTCTTTGAGGGATGAAAATTTTATAGAGAAGATCAAGCAGATCCATCTATAGGTACAAGGAACACTGCAAAAGTCACAGGAAAGGTATAAGGACAAACATGATCAATAGAGAATAGAGAAATCATTCAAGGTGGGATACAAAGTATGGTTATAGTTGAACAAGGAGAAGTTGCAGGGGACTAGTAAGAAAATCAAGGCTTTGAGGTATGGGACCTTTGAGATAATGGAATGGGTGGGTGATAATTGCTTTCAATTCAGTTTACCACCATATATGTGCATTTACTAAGTTGTGAATGTGGAGAATTTGAAACTCTATAAGCCTTCTATGCTAGATCAGGAAGAGGGGCTAGCCCTACCTTATTTGGAGGATTTGGCACCAGATTCTAAGGCAGAGTTTACAAAAGATGCATCCTTTCAAAAGAGGTATATTAAAATATAGGGGAAACACAAGCTTTAGCAAACTAGGTTGAAGGGACAACTTCGAGGCAAATCTAAATGGTACACTAGAGAGAAGGTGGAGGAAAATTTTCCTTGCCTCATTTAGAAGAAGATTTTGGAGATCATAAGACTCCAAAAATGGGGATGTATGATACAGATTGGATAATTACATTATTTTTCATCCATCCCAATGAATTCAAAGTGGAAAAAGTGGAGGGATAATATCACATGACCATTTTTACCTACAAGACTCAGTTTGGCAAAATGAGCTCTAGAACATTTTCGGAGCGTTTTAAGGCATCATATGATTTTTTTTGGGTTACAAATTTACTTCTTTAGTGCACAACATTCCGTTCCATTATAAACATGTATATCTTTCCAATGGCCTAATAATCATGTCAATTAGTGTCCATATGAAAATGTTATGCCACTCAGAAGTTGACCTTGTTGCTTTCATGCCTATAGATTAGGAGAATACCACCATTATAGCCCATTATTCATGGAAAATCGGCTAGATGTGTGACTATGGCATAAAATAATCTATAATATTCTATATTGTAGATCTAGTTAAGGGTTGATGTAGTGAAAACTAACCATGAGTAGGCTATCAGACTCTATTATAACCAGGCCACTAGGAGGAAGAGGCATTCCAATATTTCGAGAGAATTTTGTTTCATAATTAAGAAAAGGTATCTAGGAGAGATAGGAGGTAGAGCACATAGATAGACATTACTTCTTTTTACCCACAACCATATTTCCACATAGAGAAACAGAGTGAAGCAACCTCAACTTCTAGTTGGGTTTTCTCCCAAAAGGGTTTTTGAGAGTGCATATCTTGTGCCTTATATGTGTCTGTTAGTTTATTTTTTCTTTCTCTATTTTTCTTGCATAATTTGTATTTTCATGCTTGCACTAATTACAGTAAAATATATAGATCTTAAACTTTAATAAAATTGTAATAGTGTGGAATCTCAAACTTTTCAATATAATATTGTGATATTTGTTGTAACAAAATTTCTAATCGAATACGAAAAATAGATTATAGATCAGATATAATGTGTGTATGAGACAAAAAAACACAATTGGGTGCTTTTTAGGTTTGGAAGTTGTCCCATTGTGTATGAGATAAAGAGAAATCCAAAAATAAGTATTGAAATTTCATTAATTTTTATGAATTTTCAAATTATGAATAACAATTGATATTATTATTTATGATAGTTAGTTTATGATTCTAATTTATCTTTCTATTGAAGGAAACAAAATGAAATAGAAAATTTTACCTCATGAATAAGTTGTTAATCAGGTATGAGTTAAATTATTGCAAATTATATAGGATGCAAGTCATTAATATTTACATGCTATGATCTAGAAAAACATGAAATGTTTTGGTTTGTGTGAATGCATTTGGCTGCAAGGTGAATGGAAACAAGTTGAAGATATTAGGGTGAAAAGTAGCACCCTAAATAGAGACTCTAGGAACAAGGCAATTGTGTGAAACTAGCACCAAAGGTACCAATTCATTACCATAGGGTATGCCGTGAATGATATAAATGTGTTAAGGTAGATAGATGCCCCATTTATGAAATCCTTCTTAGGGGAAAGAAAGAATTACTAATGGATAGATCACCTGATAGACAGGGAAGCAAAGAAGGGGATGCCTAAAATTGGAAGGTGAGTTACTGCATGGAACCAGATCACTTGAAGAACTTGGAAGCATAGAAGGGGATGCTGAAAAATGGTATTGGCTTTTTTAAATGGTCATGAGCATGGTTTATTAGAATCAAAAGCACATTGGGGGTGTTTTGGGAGGAAAAGGGTTGGGAACTATTTTTTGAAGGATAAAGAAGTGTAATTATAATACTGTTAAATATTGAAGGCCAGAAAAAATTCTAGAGAATTGAATGAGTGAAAGTTGAGTTGGGTGCATCGGAAGCACCAAAAGAATGCAAAATGGTCATTGTGAAATGGTTGATCATATGCAAGAAGCACATCCCTTATTTTGTTTGTTGAATAAGAGGGTATAAGAGTCATGCATGAAGCTTATATTTTTTGTTCTTTGTTGATAAGAACACTAAGTATGGTGTCCCTCTAAGGGAATGGGATTTGTGACACCCCTAGTATGCTTTCCTCGTGATTTTTGTAAGGTAATGATACATGGAAACTATAAATTAGTATATTTTATGTAATGGACTAAAGTGTGGGACCAAAGATCCATGATGTAAGAGGGAAGAGGAAATATAAACCTATATGGGGTTAGATTGAACATTCAAATAGTTTTATGGTCCAAATAATAAGAAGAAAAGAGGAAGCGTCCAATAGGAACATGAAGAGACAACCAAAGAAATTATAAAAAAGCATTCACACAAAAATCTTGGGGTTGGACCTCCTCTTGGAGAAAGCACATGAGGAGTGCTTGAGATACATACAAAGTGGATGGAATGGAATTACCTAGGAGCTTAAATTGAGGCCTGGAGGAGCCCAAGAAATTGTTAGGGAAATGGGAATGAGTTATTTTTGGAAATTGGTTGAGAAATAGCTGAAGGTGATTGCCTAAGAGTTAATAAACCACCGTATTTTGTAAGTAAAACCTATCCTCTTTGAGTTGATGGTGACCTCCTACTAGAAATCTTAAAGAAATTCCCCTTACATCATGCATATGGCTTGGGGGTGATTGTTGTAAGTGATTCTAGCTACAATAGGTCTATTGTTGGGTGGAAAATTAGATTTCCAACTTCAGTTTGCCTTTTTTCTATAGTGTAAACAAAATGCATTTAGATAAGAGCTCTAAAACTAAAGAACTTCTCTATAGATATTGATGTGTAGTTCTAAATGATATTGGATTTCTCTGTCATGTTGGAGTATGATTATATTTGAAATTATTGAATTCTGATGGTTTCTTTTTATGAATTTATATCATGCATATATAAGCTAAATCCTTAAAATTATCTATTTATTTTATATGGAATGCATTATGAGTTTAATGTGTTGATAAATGGCTTGATTTTTTAACAAGAGATTCCTTATTCATTTGTGGATGTAAGAGGCTAAATCCTTGAGTGATCATCTCAAGAATGGGTTTATTCTAATGTTCTTTCTAAATATGCAAACTGGTCTGGATGGCCTGAGTATGAGAAACAATAAATAAATCTCTAGTAAATTCATCCACAACCTAAGTGTGAATGTTTCCATTTTTCTAATTAGCTCTAAACCTAAGAATTACATGCTCAGGAAGGATGTCTCCATTCCATGAAGAAATGCATGATTATACATAAAGGAAGATTGGGCTAAGACTTGTAAGGTCATGAAAGATATATATATCTATATATATATATATATATATATAGATAGATAGATATATGTATGTATGTAAATCACAAGCATACCTTACAACCCTGGTTGGGTCAAGTCCCTGATAATCTCATTAGGATTTCATCTCGTGAAAATAATGATGAATAGGTTCAAAATAAACAAGAGAAGGGCGCCTTTATAGAGCACAAATAATATACATATATGGTTGTTTGGGGGGGTGATTACTCAATTTGTTAAGGGGTCTGGGCCTCAAGTTACAATCGGCCATGTGTTATAGAGCATCATGATCGAGTGGTGATGTTGCACGGGTTGATTTTCATTAGTCAAAGGAGAGAAGGGTGTATTCTCCTTCTAACCATATGGCCTAGTGCTATGACCAATGGTGCTTCGGCTAGAGAGTCAAGAGTTGTTGGATTTTGCAAGAATTTTTGCATCATAGGATGGACCTTGGAAGAAATTACTCCACAAGTTGAAGTGGAGACTAGTTTAGATCCATAGGGATCTAATTGCTAAAGTGATGTGGCATTATGGGCCCCATTAATAGGGAATCCTCCCATGGATTATGACCATTCATTCTACAACTTGTTCCTCACTATTAGATGGACACTGTAATTCCCTAGACATTTTAAAGGGAGGCTATGATGAACCCCACTAATATTCGATCATTGGGACATCATGGCACAGTGGGGCCAATGGCTGGACACTTAGCGTATGAGGGAGGAGAACCCTGAATTAATTTCTAAAATGAAATTGTTTTTTACTACAAAATGGTGGACCAAGTCAGACCCATGGCTAGCATGGCATACGGCGTGGATGCAGGGTGATGTGGAAATAGAGGAGACATGACACATGTCACTTAGATTTGATGTTTTTTCAGGGCCAAGTGACGTGTAGATGAGTGCTAGGTGGAAATCTTTTAATGGAGCCACATGAAGGGCGTGATGTCACCATAGTGCTAAAGAGAAGTGATGTCACATTGGCCAATATCAACAAAGGGAATGGTGGATTTGATCAAGAATATGTGGCAGGGAGGATCTCAATTGTGTGACCACAACAAAATATGATGGGACATGTTAGAGGAGGGGCCCTCAAAAGTCCATGTAACACCAAAAGGTTTATCCTAGAATAATTGATAGGGAACTACATCAAAAATTTCTAGGAATTTATTCTCAAGGTGATCTGGCACTAGAGGGGCCCGCATGCCTTATATGTGATATACATATATTATTGAAAGGTGGCTTAACCCTTGTCTTATAATGTATATGGATATTCTGTGAGTTGTGGAAGAAAGTGTAATGTGAGTAGTCATGAACAAGCAATATCTATAATGTGGTAAATGACATGGATTCCCACATGGGGACCATGTAGTTTCCATGTGGTAGGCTAGAGTGACACGCCACTATTTAATAAGCCAACCTTTGAGTGAAAATATATTTTTATGAGGGAGTGAGATTTGAGTATATTTTCTACTAGTGGAAAGGTATCAATGAGATGAATGCAACAATGCTATCCATTTTATGTTTAGAGTAAGTTGGAAAAGATAAAAAATTTAGACCCCATTTCCATAATCGTAACTTAGAGATTGGGAGAACATAGTAATTTCCCTCTTTCTACCTTAGTGGGATGATATCTAGCAAGGGGGTTTGTTACAAAGTGTTATTAAAGCATATAGATTCAAAACTTGGATTAGATGGGATCTATCACAAATTAAGTGAAGATTAAATGTTTAACGCTATACCTTTGGGAATAAAGTGGGTGCATTGTTACAAAATTAACAAAGCAGTACATCTAATGCTTAGATCTTTGGAGATGGATGAAGCTCTAGCTCCGAGTGTCATAAGTAGATGTGAATATTATTATATGCTACATATGGATCTAATTGTTGAATTGCATGTTGACTACAATAATTATTCTAACATGATGCTCTGTGGGATGCATTCGAAATGCATGTGTTTACTATCTCGTATCTTAAAGGCTTGGACAACTTATAGCTTTGACCTTGCTTAACTATCACATTCTTAAAATATTTGTAGTAGCTACATGGCTTTGTGAATGATTTTTTAAGTGGTGTGTTCTTGCACACTCTAGATGAATTATCATGTGAATTCTTATATGACATGAGATATTTTGGGGAGTTAACTATGTTATGTTTCTTGTGTTGCATAACATAATCTCTCTCTCTCTCTCTCTCTCTCTCTCTTATATATATATTATATATTATATAATATATATCTGTGTGTGTGTGTGTGTGTGTGTGTGGTGTGTGTGTGTGTGTGCGTGTGTGTTAAAAGGATGGAAGAGATCCATTGCCTGTAGACTTGAGGTATAATCTTTGTGACTCTAGTAGAGAGTTAACTTGTATAAAATTGCTTGTTGTAGATCATTGACTATATGATTACTTTCTTGTGAAAGTTGGGATTGCGTATAGCACTAAAATAGAATGTATATGTTTTGATTGTAAGATTTCCTACATATAGATGATATTCTTTAGAAATGTGAGAATTATAAATTATAAAAGCAAACAAAAGATGTTTATATGTTAAATGGTTTTTAAGTAACATTTGAGGTTGCAGATTATTTATTGTGTTTGGCCTTGGTAAAGAGACTAATTGTACTTATTGTCGATAAGTCTTGGTAAATGACTAATTTTAAACATATGAAGGCATGATTGTAAACAAGTTAAAATATACATGTGCATATAAATTATGATTTTTGAAAATTATGCTAAGATATAAAGTATCCTTAAATTATGTCTTAGATTTTGAGACATGTGAGTAATAAGTAAATTGAGATATATGTGAAACTATAGAACAACATGCTTTGTCTAACATTAAAGTGCAACAAATAATGTGTGAGTTAAATTGATGATGCTAACAACTGAATGTATGTTGTAGCACATAAAGAGACTCATTAAAACAAGAAAATATCAACTTGTAAGAATTCACATTCACTTCACAAAATAGGGTATAATTCTAGAATAGAAGGAAGAACAATGTCTTTCACTTAAGAACCTCTGGTAAGCACTGAAGGAATTCATCCCTGGAGAAATTGGAAAGGTGCCACAAGTTGAAAACGTTGCCATGAAGTCTTGACGAACAACCAGGCTAAGATTTTATTCATGACCATTGGAAACATCATAACTCATGGGCATTGAGTTGTTCTGGTTTTTGAATATTTATGTTTTGTGTTCCTTAATTGATTTTATGCTTGATTTTTCATTTTGATAGTTCATTTGTGGATGGACATTATAACACCCTCCTCCCACATTTACCCAAGCTAATCATTCCATTGGGATTAACATGTGATGAATATTTTTTATGATATGATTCAACTCCCCAAGTACAGTTAAGGAAGTTGAATCAACAAACCAAAACCAAAAAGACCTTCCTCATGAGCTACATGAAACTTATAGGCTAAGCAATCACTAAAGGTGTCCAATCCATCAGCTAACTTGCCCCCTGACTGAACTAGACCCCTAGCTATTCCCATGACAAGCCCTTGATGTGACTCAAACCCTCCATTAAGTCCCACTAGAAGCCCTGCATGTTACTGTAGTACTACTCATGGAGTTCAATGTTAGTGACTTTTAATTCTAAGCCACCTTTTCAGGGCTACAACTTAGGCCTCTACTATGAACCTGATGAAATTCTTAGAAATGATAAATAACAAGAATACCATGCCTATAATGAAAAACATGAACAATGACTTGACCTAACTCATCCTAACCATGATAGTCATTTCATTAGACACATTCTGAGCATAGGGACCTCATACTTATATGAGAATCATTAAGAAGGTATGATGTCCTACTACATTAGTTGCATTATCATCTATAAGGTGATTCATTCATTAAAATTTCATCTACTAACCAAAACATGATAATAGTCATAACTCAGGACTCTCATAAAACTATACTTATGACCAACATATAACCATATAAATAAAAACAATAGAAAAACCATCAAAATTGTATAATAAAAAGTACATTTACACATAGAACATAAGAGGAAAATATATCTTATTAACATATGCAAATCAAACCAAGTCATGGAATTCCACGTACCATAAGACCATAAATTAAGTTGAACAAAATCTCTATTTCAACCACTCACCCCCATGCCATATACCAAGCATGAATATGGGATCTCAAGGAATAAACCAACAAAAGAAAACGAGGTATTCCAGAGGCCAAATTACCTCAATCCTCAACCAATGATTCCACCTCATGGCCCAACATCACTAACCATCCCCATATTGAACTCTATCCAAATTATCTAGGGCTCAAGAAATCTTTTTCAAACCTATCTTCCAGGACTGCTAACTAAATCCACAACTTTTGTTGTGATCCATATCATTTTTCCAGCCAAGGCTTCGAGGACTAATAACTCAACCGAACAGAACTAGTAACTCAACCCAAGATGTTATACGACTTCCAGATTGTTTGACAAACCAAGGTTGTAGGAACTAATAACTTGACCCACAACCATAAGGAACATGAGAACCAACCATGAAAAAAAGGTAAAACCCACAAAACCATGGCTATGACAGAAACATAAAGGATAGGAAAAACCATTGTTAATCTAGGCAATCCTCCATGCCAATGACAAATCGGAACCAATAAACCACATGCATGTGCCATTCATTCCAAAATTAGCAAGGAAATCGTACATGTGACTCTATACCTGTAAGAAAAACCCATTGTAGCTTCTTATCCCAATGTCCCCTTGTGCTTTCCTTCTTTTCCTGTGCATTCTTGCTCAAAATGCTAAGTATGCCACACTCCTCCAAGTGTGATCTAAGAAAACTCTAAGTGTCGAGGATTATGAGAGTGAGAGTGCCACAGACTGAAATGACCAGAAGATGACTCTGAAAAAAGCTTTGTATTGATCCTCAGAATCCTTTTTATTATTGAGGTCTCTATTTTCTTCATCTTCCATTATTTTCCTTCAATTTCCTCCTCCAATGCATCCTGCAACTTTTCAGCTTCCCTTTCTCCTATTTTCCATTGTTTTTATAAATAAAATGCTAATAAATGCCTCATTCCTTTCCTAATCCTTTGACATTTCCTTTTCCAATTTCCACAACCATTAATTAACCAGAAGTGATCCCCATCACTATGGTTTTTCCCAACATTCAACTTGGAATACATGTCCCATGAACTTGGTTATTATTTTTCCTTTATTAACTTTATTACATATATTTTTAACCTAGGGCTATTACAGACCCCTCCCCCTTAGTGGAACATCATCTTCGGTGTTTAATGACATCTACAACTAGTAATACCAGTGAAAAGAAAAACATACCACCCATGGAGCTTTATAACTTAACTCGTTGCAATATTTATAATGAAGAACCTGCTGGAAAGAAAACCAACACGACAACCATGCCGCTTATTACAGCTTCACAACACAACTCATGGTAGTTTTTACAGCCACATACATATATACATTTACCAAAATTCTTTTTCCTCAGCCAATAAATAAGGAAGGATACATAGCCCTCATTTGATCAACCATCTCCCATCTAGATTCATTAGGCACAAAGTGCTTCCACCGCACTTTCACTTGCTCGATTTCTCATTTCTGTAGCATGAGCATATTTATCTACAAAATGCACTAAGGTTCTATTGGGAATTTTCCTTCTGTCTCCACATGCAATACAAACCAATCAATAAAATTATTAACATATTTCACATATCTTTTAAGGAGTGAAACGTGGAAAACATTATGGTCTTTCACTATTGGAGGAAGTGCAAGTCGATATGCCACTGGTCCAATCCTCTCAAAGATCTCGAAAGGCCTACCATACCAAGGTTCCATCTTCACACATGACCCAATCCTCAAGGATCTCTTCGTGGGATTGATGCACAAGTACACATGATCCCCAACCCAAAACTCTGTAAACAATCTATGTTGATATACATAAATTTTCTTCCTGTCCTATGTTGCCTTTATATTCTTCCTAGTTAATTACATTTCCTGCTCCATCTTTCGCAACATGTCTGGTCTAATCATCACCCTATTCACTGCATCACTCCAACTGATGGGAGTATTACAACTTTGCCCATAGAGTGCCTCAAACTGACTCATACTTAGTGACTCCTAATACTCATTGTTGTAAGAAAAATATACTAGTGGAATATACTCTTCCCACTTTCACTAGTGATGCTTCACATACATCATCAACATGTTCTCTATAGTTATATTTACCCTCTTTGTCCATCCATCTTCCTACGGATGGTAAGTTTTGTTGAAGGCAAAATGTATACTAAGTGCTTCCAAAACTTGGAAGTGAACTTAACATCCCCTTCTGACATAATATTCTTGATAACATCATGCAATATTACTACATCTATGATGAAGACTTATTCTACATCACTGCATGAATAATTAGACTTCACTGGAATGAAGTGTGCTACCTTTTCCAATTTTTCCACCACAACCATGATAGAATCATGATGCCTAGATTTCCTTGGAAAACCTGTAATGAAATCCATGGAAATGACTCCCCATTTCCACTATAGAATCGAAATCGGCTATAGTAATCCACTTGGATCTTTACACTATGCTTTTACCTATTGGAAATCCAAGCTCCTAGCCACAAAATTTGACACTTCCTTCTTAAAATTCAACCAATAATAGAAAATTTTCACCATTTTTAATGTCTTTTGATATCCTGGGTGACCTGAATATGATGTAGCATGAAATCCCCTCAAGATAATATTCTTGAGCTTATTGTTGGCTAACACATAGATCATATCCCTAAGTCTCACCAAACCATTCATTGTGAGATGATAGACCACATCCTCATCATATGTATCCTCCTATAACATATGCCCAAGCTCCCTATACCTGTCATCCAGTTGACCTGACTATTAGATCCAATCTTGTAAATTTGTACCATATGAACTCATAGTAGTTATATGATTCAGATGAACTCTTTTTCTAAGAGAATTTGCACCCTGTTCTCACTCCATTTAATGTACCTGATCTCAATGTCAAACTCACTGATCATTGCCAACCATCTAACTTTCCTGGAATTCAAATTCAGTTGGTTAAAAAAGTATCTCAATCCACTGTGATCAACCATCAATACAAATATCCTTCTAAGAAGATAATTCCTCTGCATCTTCAATGCATGGATGATCGTTGCCAACCCAAGATCATGTATAAAATAATTATTCTCGTGCTCATTTAGTTTCCTTCATTCATAACATACCGCATGTCCCTCCTGCATCAAGACTCCACTAATTGCTCTCTTGCAGGCATATGTACACACCACAAATTCTTTATCTGGATCTACAATCTTTAGAACTGGAGCATTGGTCGACAACTGTTTCAACTTCTCAAAACTAGTTGCACAATCCTCTATCCATTCAAATTTCTTAACAATGATTTAGAAAGATACAAAATATGTGAGAAGTTCCTCATGAACCTCTGGTAATAATATTCTAACCCCATAAATGACCCTACCTCATTCACATTCCTATGAGTTTCCCGTTCATGATTCCATGATAGCTTTTACCTTTTCTTGATCCTCTACTATGCCTTCCTTTGAAGCTACATGCCCCAAGTAATGTACCTTTTTCTGAAATGAAATTCATTTACTAAGCTTGGCATACAACTGATGTTCCTTGAGAAATCTCAACACTTTTGTTAAGTGTTTGACATGCTCTTTCTCATTCTTAGAATATATTAATATATCATCCATGAACGCAATAACAAACTTGTCTAGATAAGGATGCAACACACTATTCACCATGCACAAAAGTAGATGGATCACTAGTCAAACCAAAATGAACTACAACAAAATCATAATGCTGATACTTGGTCTAGAAAATAATCTTATAGTTTTCCTCTTCTTTAATGCATACTTGATGGTATCCTGATCTCATATCAATCTTCGAGAAGATAACTTCTCCTTCATTTGGTCAAAAAAGTCATCAATACTCAACAATAAACACCTGTTCTTGATGGTTACATTGTTCAAGTACCTGTAGTCAATGAAAAGCATGAGAGTACCATCCTTCTTCTTCAAAAATAAAACTAGTGCACCCCAATCTGACACAGATGGCATAATGTATCCCTTTTCAAGCATTTACTTCAACTACAAATTCAATTCCACTAACTCTAGTCTGCTCATACTATATGGTGCCTTCGATGTTGGAACTTCCCATGTTACTAACTCAATAGAAAAGTCCACTTCCCTATGAGGAAGTAGCTATAGAATATCTGCAAGAAATACATCCTCAAACTGCTGTAGAATTGGTACATGTTGAAGACTTTTTCATCCTTACCTTTATCACTAGATATATGTACTGCAAATAACACACACCCTTTATGCTTTTCCTGCATAGATTTCACCATTCTATGTGATGTTTCCTTCTCACCCCATAGGATCTTCTATTCTCTATTCTCATCTAAGGACTCAATAGCCTTGTCATAACAATCCACTTTGGTCCTATGAACATACAACTAGTCCTCACCAGATAACATATTATATGATCCCAAAAAAGCACATTCAAACATGTTGATGTAGGAATACCATTCAAATCAAATGTAGAAGCTCTTAGCTAGTGATGAAATCTATTATTTGTACCTATATCCAATTTCACTAACCAAGGCTCTGCATGTAGTTCATTATTCAAGACACACTTACCCATTAGGTTAGGATTAACATTACTATAATTAGATCCAAGGTCAATCAAAATAGAAACAAATTGATGACAACACTTACCATGATAATAGATAATAGATGCCTAGTGATTCCCCTGCCTTTTATCCAACAACGCATAAATATAAGGGATACTTTGTCCAACACCCACCACTGTCTATGCCTCCCGCACATTGTAGATTTGTGATCTACTACCTTGATGTTGTGGAAAATATCTCATGCGATGATGTTTTCCACAAGTCTAACACTACAAAGGCTTCCTACCATCACCCTTGCTCTTCTCCTAAAATTGAAATCCCTACTCTATTAGATGCATTGAAATTCTTAGCTCGTGTTTCATTCTTTTTGTTACTTGTGTCCTAAGGTCCCATTCACTTCTCATCCCACTTTCCCTTATTATTATCATTACCTTTCCAATCATTTTTAGTTTCAGATTTATTCTTTGATTGCTCATAAAAATGATTTAGCTTTATTATGGCTTCCTCCAACTACCTAGGATCGTCAAACTCAATCGTATCTTTGAATGCTACAGACAACACACTGATGAATCTCTGAATCTTCAATTTCTCCTCCTTTAGGTAAGGCACATACCTCAACAACTCTAATAATCTACTAATGTGCTCCTCATCGATCATGGATCCCATCTTCAACTCATAGAATATTTTTTCCATGTCATCATATTATTTCTCAGATAGATATTTCTTTCTAAAATGTCTCTCCAACTCACTCCAAGTCAACTCCTCTTCTTGAATACCTCTAATATTCTTTACATCTTCCACCAAATCAATGCTTCACCTTTAAGATTTAACATACCTATTATGGCCCTCATGTTCTCTGAGTAATCATGTAATCTAAAGAACTTATTCATCCCAAGCAACCACACTCCTGCATCTTCTGACTTCTTCATTTTTCCATCAAATGTAGGTGGATTTTCTTTCTTGAACTCATCCAGAAAATATCACTTGTCACTCCTCCTATAAGGATGATAGTGATGATTACCATGGTACCTGTATAAAATATAATTAGAGTAAATCCCATGTCCACTTCCTCATATATAAGGTGTATATAATAACCTTCCATCTCTAGCCATGTCATCTCTATATGACATGTGCCCAAAATGAGACCTTCTACCATATGCTCCATTAGTCCTTTCCTCCTGTCCATGACTGATCCTAAGTGGTCCCTATCTATATAAGTATGATAAGCTCTAAAGGATGACTAGATTGATCTATGTTATTTTCTACTATGCCCTAGAAAGTCTCTCTTGTGATTGAATGATTTTGTCATTATCTACTTTACAACTCCTTATTTCTATGTTAAAACTTCTCAAAGTGTCTTCTATGTCAAAAGAGTAACCCATCACCATGCTTCTCATCTTATCTAGAGGAAGATTCTTGTGAACTAGAGTCTACCATTTTTCTAATCATCTTTGCTATTCTTCTTCCTGCAAGTATATCATGTCAATTAAACAAAAATATAAACATAACCAACATACCTCAGTATAGTCTAGATGAGCATATATAGTTTACAGGATCAACCAAATTATCACAATACATGTATGAAAACAACCATAGCAATATAAAAGTTAGAGGAAATTTCAACTCAAAAATAGCCACCTAAGAAAAAACTAAGAAATTAATAAAATAATGCCATGCAAACAATTTTTTAATATATCACTTTTATTATTTTACCTTTTTTGATATTAGCCAAGTAAATGTGACTTTATCAAAATAACAATATATGTTATTTATCTTTATATTAATTTATTGGCAACAATATTTAATAAAATTTAAATTAGAAAGGAAATTTAAAATTAAATTTAAAATTAAAATTTAAATTTAAATGGCCTAAATTGAAATTAAAAAAAATATATATATTTAAAATTTGAATTAGTTTCACCTCATTTAAAAATAAATAACCATATATATTATATTTAAATTAATTTATTAACAAAAATTTAATAAATTTAAATACCAACTAAAAATTTTTATCAATATATATATATTTATATAATATATATATATATATTTATATATATATATATATATATATAGTAATAATATATATATATATATAGATATATATATAGATAGATAGATAGTAAGATATAGATATAAATTAATTTGTTTGCACAAGATTTACTAAAATTTAAAATAAAAAAGTAAAATCTAAAATTTAAATTAGTTATGTGTCATTAAAAACATTATCGATACTATACCTTTTACAGAATAATATATTAATTTTATCTTAAATATTTAATGTAGTTTGAGTCACTTGGGCATTATTCATGCTTAGGATAGGTAAATTTTATTATTAAAAAAATTGCCAATGCCTAGTCAGACATGTATCTATTTTGAATTTGAAAGGATTTTGATTTGCTTACACATTATGACATGGAAATTCAATGTTAACATTTTACAATAAAATTTCCTCTAATTGATCCAAGTTACTATTCAATGTGGAGCATGATTATCATCCTAATTTAGAGGTCTTTGTTTCAGCCAAATGTATATCCCAGGAAGATTGTACACCCCTCCACGTGGGGGGGTGTGGGGGGGATAGATGTAAAATTGCCTTGTAAAAGTACAGTAATTTCTAGTCAATCTGGGCTGTTCATTAGGCAGATGATCTGACTGTAGAATTTATGTTTAGTTTAGGGTTTTTTCCCCTAGAAGGCAACCCCTCTTTTTTTATGAGGGTACTGTATTGAGGCTGTGGAATATATGTCTATTCTCAGAGCGAGAAATAGAGAGGTGAAAGCGTGAGAAAAAACAAATAATATCACAGTGGATCTGCTGTAGGTTGTGTGTCTTTAATTTTACTGGATAATAGAAAGGAAGGACTCATTGTTCGAGGTGGACGTAGCCCAAATTGGGTGAACCACGTATATTTGTGTCTCTCTGGTTTTATGTGTTGTGTTTTTCTACATATTGTATGTCTTGCATTTCTCTGTCATAAGTAATATAATTTCTAGCAGTTACCATGCATGATGTCACAACTACCACACCAAGTAGACACAATTCATGCACAAAAATATATAAAAACTAACATACATAACCAATGCATATACAACCAACATGCATTCATGAGAAACACATCCCAACAATAACATCATCAACTTCTACATGGAAACAAAACTGTAACAATCACTACTAGCATGCATACATAACAAGCACATAGACCAAAAGAATAATAAACACATATGAAACTGACATGTATGCGTGGAAAACGCATTCCACCCATCCATTTCAAGGGTTGAACCATGCTCTAATACCACTTTGTAGTATCAGATATCACCCAAAGAGAACGAAGACACGACATCACCCAAAGGGAATAGAACACCCTCTGAAACCAGTGTGTAACACCATCCTTCCACATTTACACAATTTAACTTGTCCATCAGGATAAAGGTGATGAACAATCATTATTATATGATTCATAGACCCAAGTAAAATTAAGGAACTGTATTCGACAAACCAAAACCAAATTGACATTTCAAAAGCTACATGAACCCCAGACCAACCACCCCAGGTTCCTAACCCCTGAGTTAACTTTCCTTCTAACTAAACTAGACCCCTAGACACTCCCATTACAAGCCTACCATGTGCCTGAAACCTTCAAGTTTGTCCCACAACAACTCCTCCATTCATCTGTAGTCTTTTTCAGGCAATTTTGTGCTAACAATCCTAAATTTTAAGCCACTTTTTTAGGGCCAGGACTCAGGCCTCTACCCATAACTTGATGAAATTATCATAAATGATAATTTAGAAAAATACCATGCCTATAATGAAAAACTTGAACAAGGACCTGACCTAACTCATCCAAACCATGACATGCATTTCGTCAAACACATCATCAACATGTAATGTACATGTCATAAATATATATCTCAGTATAAGGACCTCATACTTCTCTCAGAATCGTCAAGAAGGTATGATGTCCTCTCACATTAGCTGCATTACCATTTATTAGGTCATTAATTCATTAACATTTCATCTACTATCCAAAACATGATGAGATTTATAACTCAAGGTTTTCATAAAACCATACTTATAACCAACATATAACCAAATAAATAACAACAATAGAACAAACATCAAAGCCATATAATAACAAGCACATTTACACATAGAACATAAGAGGAAAATAACTCTTATTAACATATGCAAGTTGAACCAAGTCATCGACTTCCACATACCACCTTAACATATATTAGGCTGAACCAGATCTCTCTTTCAACCAGTCACCCCCATGCCTGATTCCAAGCTTGAATGTGGGATCTCATGGAATAAATCAATAAAATATAACTAGGGCTTCCAAAGGATAAAATAACTCAATCCTAAATGAGTGATTCCACCTCTTGGTCAGACATCATTAACCATCACCAGATCAGTCATTATCCAAGTTGTCCAGGGCTCTCGAGCATTTATTCCAACTTGGATTCTAGGACTAGTAACTCAACCCACAATTGTCACTAGTGTCTAGACTATTTGTCCAACCATGGCTTCTAGGACTAGTAACTCAACCCACAAAGGGTTTTATATCATTTTTCCAACCATGTCTTCCAGGAGTAGTAACTCAACACAAGCTCTTATAAGGCTTCGAGAGAATTTTTCCAACTAAGGCTCCAGGAACTAATAACTCAACCCAAATCCATAAGGAACATGAGCACCAGCCATAAGAAAAAAAGGTAAATGACACAACACCATGGCTTTCCAATAAATGGAAAGGCTAGGAAAAATCATTGTCAATCTATGAAATCCTCTATGCGAATGACAAATCACAACCAAGAAACCACAAGCATCTGCAATGCATGACAAAACTAGCAAGAAAATGATACATGCACTTTGGTACTTATAATAAAAATTTGTTGTAGTTTTTGATCCCATAATCCCATTGAAATTTCATACCTTTCCTTGGCCTTCTTTATCCAAATCCTATGTATGGCACACTCCTCCAAGAGTTCTCCAAGAAAACACAAAGTGTCAAAGAGTATGTGAGAGAGAGAATAGAGTGAGAGTGTGAAAGACTGAACTAACCAAAAGATAACTCTAACAAAATATGTGTACTGATCCTCATAAGCCTTTTTATTATTGAGGCCTTTATTCTCTTCATTTCCCATTATTTTCCTTCAATTTCCTCCTCACATGCACCCTGTGACCTTTCACCTTCATTTTCTCCTATGTTCCACTATTTTTATAAATAAAATTACAATAATCACCTCATTCCTTTCCAAAGCCTTTTCCAGTGCCTTTGCCAATTTCCGTAGCCATTAATTAATCACAATTGATCCTTGTCACTATTTTTTTTCCCAATATTCAGCTTGGAATATGTGTCCCATGACCTTCGTTATTATTTTTCCTTTATTAATTTTATTACATGGATTTTTAACTCAAGGTTGTTACTGACATGATACCTTGTTTATAGTTTTGTTTTGTCATAAGAAATCTTATGATTTTTTCAATTTCTTTAATTATTTCCTTCTATATCTTAGGGGCCTTGAAAAATTTCTTTTGTATGGAAGCAAGGTGAAAGAGATCTGAGGAAGAGTTGAATGGGACCCAATGAGAAGATGATAGATCTAGATTAAGGTGAGTGCATGAATGAAGGGAAATTGAAATCAAGAAAGAAGTGGATGACAACCAAACGGGTTGGATTATTCTATGGGGATAATCAAAAATCACATCTAAACCATGAAAATGGCTTGATGGAGGTTCTCTCAATGTTGACACTTATTACATATGGAAATGTATGTTTATGATCATGATGATGTATATGTGTAAAATCCATTGTGTCTAACAAGATCTTGTCAAGAATCATTCTCGTGGAAGAATGATTGTCTAAAAAATTTAATTGATGCAAAAGAAAATGGAAACATGGATGACACAATAAGTTGTCTAATGAGATTCCTAGATGAATGTCGAATCGATTGAGAAAAGGGGAATTCATATTGATTTATGATTCTTATATCATGTGAACAAACCCTTACATTGTGCCAATGTTAAGATTGTGAACATGGGAAAAAAAAAGAGAAATTGTGGCTTGGTTTACATGAATATAAATTGTGTGGTTTTTCGATTCTCTTTGATATTGTGTAATATTTTGAGTCATGTATATATGTGCTAGCATTGTACATGTGTATATGTGTATACGTTATATTGTGGCATATGTATGTTGTATTGTGTTATGTGTATGTTGTATTGTACAAAACAGATGTGTGTGTGTGTGTGTGTTATGTTATGTGTTTTGGATGTGTAGGTATGGGACTATCTAGGCCTGTGTCGTAAGGTTTTGGGACAGGCAGGTATGGGACTCTATGGGCCTATGAAGTTGAGGGATACACCTATAATTTTTTTGAGAGAAGACTATCAGGATTGATAGTGGCCATATTATCAAGGTTGTGACTCAACTTATTAACATGTGTATATATATCCCACATATATATATCCACCAGTGGTTCTCCCTAGACCGGGTACCCAATCCACTGTGTGGGAAGCTGACATGAAGAGAAGAGAAGGCACTGGTATGGGGGCTTCACTTGGGGAGAAATACCATACCACATGCATTCATATTGGGTGGTATATAATGTAACAACCCTAGGCTAAAATTTCATGTAATAAAGATAATAAAGGAATAATAATACCAAGGTCACAAGACATGTATTCCAAGATGAATGTTGGGTGAAGCACTATAGTGGGCATCATTTTTGGTTTATTAACAATTAAGGAAATTGGAAAATAGAAAGAGGCAATAATTGGCATTTAATTATGGAAATAAAGGAAAATAGGAGAAAATGGAGATGAAGGGCCAAAAATTTGCATGAGAGGGAAATTGAAGGAAAAGGTAGAAAATAGAGACCTCAATGATAAAATGAATTATGAGGAAGAATTCATAGCTTTTTGTTAGTTTTATTTTGGGTGAAGTTAGAAATAGAGGCATGAGTACGAAGAGGAGAAATCAATAAAGAAAGAAAAGGAAGGAAAAGCATAAGCAAGAATAGCAAAGGAATGTGAGGAGAAGGCTAGATCAATAGCTTTAACAAGAGGATTTGTAAGTAAGAGGTTTCATGTGTTATTTTGTAGATGAGGTGTGAATGCATGGTACATGCATTTGTTTATTTGGTTCATTTTTCATCATTGACATGGGGATTTATAGGTTTCATAGTGGTTTCATCCTTGCCTTTCCATTTCCTAGATACTCATCCTATGATGGGATTCATTTCTGGTTGAGCTTTGGATTGTCAAAATATTTTGGATCCAGATGAGGTGGTCTCAATAAAATTCCAAAGGGTTTGGGGAGGACATGGTGTTCTCTAGGAAGCCCTCAATAGGTGGGTTGAGACAAGAAAATTCCTCAATGGATGGTGAAGGAATTTAGAGTCATCCAAGCTTATTTTGGTTTCACGGTCCCTTGACTAGTTTTGGAGAGATCACAGTAGTTTGAGTTTGGAGGTGGTTTAACCTATGGATTTCCTTGGTTTTTTATGTCTCAATTTATCCCATGGGATGTGACATTCATGCTTGGAATATGGCACGAGGGTGATTGGATAAAAGAAATATTTAGTTCAACACAATTTATGGTCGGGTGGTACGTGGAAGTCCTTGACTTGGTTGGATTTTGTAGACGTTAATAAGAGTTATTTTCCTATTATGATTTATGAGCATTTAAATTCATTATTATGTGGGTTTGATATTTATTATGTTCTAGTTAATATTATAGTTCTATGTTGGTTATAAGAGTGGCTCTATAATATGTTCTAGCTATGGCTCTTGTTCTTGCTTGATAAGTTAATGAATGTTGATATATGCATGGGCTAACATATGTTGTTGCAACTAGTTGAGAGGGAATTAGACATTTTCTATGATTCATAGTTGAATAACAAAGATTTATACTTAGATATGCATTCATGAACTGTATATTACATGTTTACCATGTGTTTGATTAAATGCCTAGTATGTTTTGGTCTATCTAGGTCAAGTTTCTGACTCAAGTTTGTATGATTATCCTTGTCATTACATCATTTATCATTTTGAGAGGTCTTAGGTAGTTCTGAGTAGTGGTATGGAGGTTGGCCTAGCATTGTGGCTCATATCTCAAGACCACGCCCTCTGAACTGGGCAAGTTGGGTCACAATTGCATGGAAACAATATTGTGAATGTGGTTGAAGGCCTCGAACCACATCTAAGCCTTGTAATTCATGTGGTTGGGAGCCTAGGCTAGTAAAAAAGAGCCCCAACTTAAGGTTTGGTCACTTGGGGTGGTTCTTTGGCCTTTAAGTGCCATGTAGCCCTGAGGGATGTTGCGAGTTGTCTGTCAGTGGTTAGTTTATCAACCCCAGTTCGTTAAGTGGATCTAAGAGGTCGGGTCATGTCATAGTGCCACTCCACTTCTCAGTTACCTAGAGGTGCTATAAAAGTGAGTAAATGTTGGGGAGGAGGTGTTACATATTTATATCAAAGCATGGTTCAAATGCTTGGATTGGATGGGCTAGATGCATGTCATTATGCATGCATTTTTATGGTTATGGTTATCATGCACGAGTTTGTTATCATGCATGATGTCGATATATATTATATGATCATGTAAATATATAGTTATCATGATAATCTGGATTGATTTGTGCAGACAAGATAACCTCCCCTGAACTTCACTGAGGTATGCTGATTATGTTTTATTGGTTATCGAGGATGGTATGTTTGTAGGAAGAAGAAGATAAATGATCAGAAGAAAAATGGTTGATTACAGTTCACATGAATCTCCTTATAGATCAAATGAGAAACAAAGAGATGAGTACTCCTCTAACATAGTTGATACCTTGAGAAGTTTAAAGGAAAACATCAAAATTTGCAAGGCAGATAATGATAGAATAATTTAGTCACAACAAAGACTTGTCAGGGCATGGGAAAAAGAAGCAAAGGTCAATGCAGTGATCCTTCAAAGTTTGTCAGATTTGTAGAGACAAGGAAAACCACAGATCAGTTATGGCTAAGAGGACATGACTAACGGGGCATATGATAGGGGATATCGATCAGGACACAACTCAAACAAGGATGTTATAGTCAGAGTTGGAAGATGGTTGGATAGGAGAGGTAGTGCTTATGGGTTCTATTCCAATTTTGGTTTATATAAACATCATGTTCATCATCATTATCATCGTTAGAAGGGGAGTGAGAGGGGATACGTTCCATGAGTTCAAGAAAGTGAAGCCTCCTACATTTGATGTAGAGTTGAAGAAACAAGAAGATGCAAAAGCATGTTTTCTTAGGATGAAGAAGTTCTTCGAGCCGCGTGACTATACATAGAACATGAAGGCTAGTATAGATATTTTCATTCTCAAAGCGAAAGCAAAAATTTGGTAAAGGATGTGAATTGTGTCAGAGGCATTAGGACAAAGGATTTGATTTTGCATGAATTCAAGAGATTTTTTTGAAAGATGTATTTGTCACAGAGGTAGTATGATGGTAAGGATAAGAATTTCTATGAGTTGAAGATGAGATCTATAAAAAATGATGAGTATACGACTACTTTTTTGGATTTGTATGTTGGGTGTGGAGCGTGATTATCTTATGTGTTCAAAGGTCTCAACCCGATGTATACCCTAGGAAGACTGTATATCTAGGCTGTTCATTAGGCGAATGATCTGATGGTAGAAGTTATGTTTAATTTAGGGTTCTTTTTCCCTAGAAGGAAACCCCTCATTATATATGAGGGAATTGTATTGCGTCGATGTATAATCTATATTTTGAGTGAGGAAGAGAGAGGAGATTGAGAGTGAATAGGGTGTTACAGTAGATCTGCTATAGGTTGTATCTCTTCAGTTTGACGGATAATATAATAGAAGAAGGATCGGTTGTTTCTCTGTGGATGTAGCCCAAACTGGGTGAACCACGTATATATGTGTCTCTCTTGTTTTATACATCTTCCGTGTTTATATTTCTACAATATTTTATGTGTTCCATTGCTCTGTAATATATAATTTTCTAACATTATGGAGGTATACGCTTTATTTCAAGGATGAGAAGACAAAATTTCAAAGTTTCAACACTGGACTATCATTATAATTGAAGGATTGGATTGAGTATGATGATCCTCAGTTAGTGGAGGAAATCATTGGGAAATTGAAGCATTGTTATGAGAAGTTGAAGTGCATGACTGACCCTAAGTGTGACTACAAGGGCAATGAAAAGAAAAAAGGAAAATTTCCTCCAAAATTGGAAATACCTCAACAAGAAGGTGAGAAAGAAAATGTGGCTCCTTACAAGAAGCTCAGTATAGAACAGAAGGGACATGGATACCATCTTGAAGGGAAATAGAATAAATGTAGTGGTAGGGAGCCATTGCAATGTTGTATATGTGGAAAATATCATCACTAGAATGATTTTCCATTGTGCGAGGGTGCATACCACATATCTACAGTGCTCAAGAGGCACAAACATTTCAGCATGTGGGACCAATCATTTATTAAATTTACCTAGCACTTGATAACAAGTAGGAAGATCACTAAGCATCCACTATTGAGATGGAATGTAAGCTTTGTGATCAATGTTTTTCCATTTTGACTGATCCTTGGTCTAATTATCATTATGTTAATCCTGACCTACTGGATAAGTGTGGCTTGAGTAAATAAGTGCATGTAGAGTCTTGGTTGGTGTATTTGGCTACAGTGACCAAGAAAAGAGTTCATCATTGCATGAGAGTTTGTGCATTTGAGTTGAATGGTATGCATACATTAGTGTATCTAAATCTGCTTCCTTTGGGATCATACAATATAGTTTTGCGTATGGATTGGTTATAGCTTCATAGGACTAAGGTACATTGTTTTGAGAAGGATATAGAGTGTTTGGATGATGATGGAGATAAGATAATCTCGCAGGGCAATTAGAAGCCTATATCAATGAGAATGGTTACAACTATGAAATCTAAGTGTGGTTGCAAGAAAGGGTGTTTATTGTTTGCAGTGCATGTTTCTAATGAAAAAGTGAAGGATGTTGAATATGATGAAGCCTTGAAGAGATATTTCGTTTTACAATAGTTTCACATGGAAGTGAACTTTTATATTGAGTTGGTAACAGGAGCATAACCAACATCAAAGGAACCTTAGATGATGATCACTCTAGATCTGGTGGAATTGAAGTTGCAGCTTAAGGAAATGATTGACAAGTGATACATGAGGCCAATTATGTAGCCTTGGGATGCACCAATGTTGTTGGTGAAGAAGAAGGATTGTATTCTTACGTTGTACATTGATTACACTAAGTTGAACAAGGCAAAAATCAAGAATAGGTATCCTTTTTCCATGGATTGATGACTTGTTTGATAAGATAAAGGGAGTATAGTGTTCTATAAGATTGACATGAGATGAAAATATCATCAGATATGAATTAAAGAAGAGGACATCTACAATACCACATTCCAGCCTAGGTATGGGGATTATGAGTTTCTTGTCGTTCCTTTTGGTTTGACTAATTCTGTAGTGAGTTGCATGTGTTTGATGAATAGTGTGATGTGTCCTTATCTAGACAAGTTTGTGATAGTTTTCATTGATGATATATTGATATAATTCAAGAATGAGGAAGAGAATGTAGAACACTTGGTAACAATATTGGTGTTGATGAGAGAGCATGAGTTGTATGCCACGATTCCTAAGTGGATTTTTTTTTAGACAAAGGTTTATTACTTGTGACATGTTGTTTCCTAGGAAGGCATAGCAGTAGATCTAGAAACTACCAAACCTATCATGGAGTGGGAATCTCCAAGGAATGTGGATGAAGCATATCATTCTTGGGGTTAGTAGGTTATTACAGATAGTTTTGCGAGGAACTTCTTACATATTTCCTATCCTATTACATCATTGAAAATAAAAGGAAATACGTTTGAATCAATAAAGGAATCTGCAGCTAGTTTTAATTAGTTGAATCATTTTATTATAAATGCTCCAGTATTGAATATTGTAAATCATGACAAAGAATTCGTGGTATGTACAAATGATTTCAAGAGAGGACTTTGGGGAGTCCTTACGCAGGAAGGATATGTGGTTTTCTATGAGTCAAGGATGTTGAATGAGCATGAGCATAACTATGTGACTCATGACTTTAAGTTGGTAGCTATTATTCATGTTGTAAATATGTGAATACATTATCTTCTTGCCAGAAGGTTCATCTTGACGAGTGGTGACAGTGGACTAAGATACTTGTTTTACCAATCCAATTGGATTGTTAGGAAAGCTAGATGGTTGGCTACTCTCAGTGAGTTTGAATATGAAGTCAGGTACAATAAAGCTAACGAGAATAGTGTTACAGATGCTCTCAGCAGGGGAGTGCAGGTGAATCACATAATATCAATGAGTTCAAATGGTATAGATTAATAGGAGTGCGTCTTCCATGTGAGGCAAAGCGATGACAAGTACCAACATCTTAAGCATATATTGTAAAAGAAACCTGGTATAGGTGGAGAGGATGTGGATTATCATCTCACGATATATGGCTTGTTGATATTTAGGGATAGGATATATGTGTCGAACGATAGTGAGCTAAAAAGGCTGACGTTGAGGGAATTTCAACTTAAGCCATGTTTAGGTCACCCATCATATCATAATACTGTAATAGCTGGGAAGAAGTTCGATTATTGGCTATATATGATGAAAGAGGTGGATGTGATTGTTGCAAGGAGTTTGGATTATCAGCAGATGAAAGTAGAGTGTAAGCATCCAACTAGTTTTTTTTAGCATATTCCAATTTTGGAATGGGAATGGGAGGTCATTTCCATGGATTTCATCACATGTTTACTAAAGACATATAGACAACATGATTCCATCATGGTTGTGGTTGAAAGGTTCACAAAGGTAGCTCATTTAATTCCAATGAAATCTACAAATTCAATTAGTGAGGTAGATAAGGTCTTCATCAGGGAGATAGTGAGATTACATGGTGTTCCCAAAAATATTGTATCCAACAAAGATGCCAAGTTTACTTCTAGTTTTTGGAAGGATTTGTTTCCAGGCTTGGGGATAGAATTAGCTTTCTACACAACTTATCATCTGCAAACATGTGAAGAAACAAAGAGGGTCAATCGGATTATTGAGGCAGGTTGAAGATGCTTGTCATGCATCACTAGCAAAATTGCAAACAATATATTCAACTGGCTGAGTTTGCATATAATAATGGGTATGAGGAATCCTTGAAAATGAGTATGTTTGAGACATTCAAGGAGTTTGAGGTTGGGGAGTATGTGGACTTGTGAATGGAGCTCAAGAAGAACTGCTTGAGGATTGTATCATGTTCCAAGTGGGAACCTTTGTATTGTGATCCTTTTGAGATCGTTGAGAGGATTGGACGAGTGGCCTACATACTTTCATTGTCACCAATAGTGAAAGTCCATGATTTTTTCCACATTTTATTGCTTGAAATATATGTGAAGGATGTTTACCATGTCATTGATTGGTCTATATTCTAGGTGGAACTAAAAGGAGAATTCTAGTAGCATCCTTAGTGCATATTGTAGTGGAAACAACTCATGCTCCATAATAGAGAAATCGAGCAAGTTGAAGTGTAGTGGAAGCACATTACACCCGATGAAGCTACATGGGAGATGGCAGATCAAAGGCAAGTTTTATCTCCTTCACTATTTGCTAGGTCATGTAAATGAGTCTTGGTATATGTATATGTCTATATGTATATGGTTGTATGTATCATAATGAGATATGTTATAAAGATCCAATAAGCAATATGATTGTGATGTTTTTTTCATGTTGGTCATGGTATTAAACAATTGTTGATTTTAAATAATGCATAGAATTATGTTATAAATCTCCATGGGTAGTATGTTCTAGTTTTCAATGATTTTTCTCACCATAGGTGTCATAGAACATCAAGGATGGCATTCCCCCAATGCTAGTGGGTTTGTAATAAGCCCCGGTTAAAATTTCATGTAATAAAGATTAATAGGTGAAAAATAAGATGAAGGTCATGGGACACATATTCCAAGTTGAATTATTGTAAAATCACTATAGTAGGCATCACTTTTAGTTTTTTAATGGCTAAAGAAATTGGCAAACACATTGGAAAAGGAAAAGATGCAATAATCGACATTTAATTATGGTAAAAAAGGAAAATATGAGAAAAGGGAGATGAAGGGTCGTATATTCACATAAGAGGGAAATTGAAGGAAAATGAAAAAGATAGAGGCCTTAATGATAAAAAGGCTCCTGAGGAGCAGTGCATAAATTTTTATCAGTTTCACTTGGGTCAAGTGAGATAGAGAGGAAGCATACCAATAGGAGAAAACAAGAAAATGAAGTAAAATGATAAGCAAGAATAGCAAAGGAAAGCAATGAGGAGGCTAGATCAACAACTTCAACATGAGGATTTTGTCGGTAAAAGGTTGCTTGTGTTATCTACTAGTTGAGGTGTAAATGCATGGTACTCGCATTTGTTTATTTGGTTCATTTTCTATCGTTTCCATGCATTTTTCTAGATTTCACATTGGTTTCAGCCTTGCCTTTCCATTTCCTTGATATTCGTGGTGTGATGGAATTCATTTTTGGTTGCGATTTCACCAAATATTTTGGATCTAGTTGATGTGGTCTGATGAAAATTTCCAATAGTTGGGTGTGGAGATGTCTTTCTCTAGGAAGCCTTCGATAGGTGGGTGTAGATAGGAAAATTCCTCATGGAATGGTGAAGGAATTTTGAGGCATCAAAGCTTGTTTTGGTATTGTGATATCTTCATTGGCTTTGGTGATATCGTGATAGTTTGACGGAGGGGTCGGTGTAACCTATGGGTTCCCTTGGTTGTTTAGGTCTTGGTTATCCCATGAGATCCCACATTCATGTTTGGTAGAGGGCACGAGGGTGATTTGCTAAAATAAAGATTTGGTTAAGCTCAATCTATGGTTGGGTGGTGTATGGAAGTCCCTGATATGGTTGGATTTTGTAAAAGAGAATAGGATGTATTTTTCTATTGTGATTTATGAGAATTTATATTTTTTTATTATGTCTTTGATGGATGTTATGTTATGGTTGACATTCTAGTTATATGCTAGTTATAAGTATGACTCTATAATATGTTCTAGTTGTGGCTCTTGCTCATGCTTGATAAGTTAATGAATGGATGATGAATGGATGGGATAAGAAGAGTTGTTGTAGCTACTTGAGAGGGCATTCAAACTTCTTTGTGATTCACTTCTAAAGAATGAAGATTTATACTCAAATATGCATTCATGACCTATAGCTTACATTTTTACCATGTGTTTAATGAAATTCCTAGTATGTTCTACTATATCTAGGTCAAGTTTCTAACAAATGTTTGTATGATTAGCCTTTTCATTATGTAATTTATCATTCTGAGAAATCTCAGGTTGTTCTTGACAATATTTTAGAGGCTAGCCTAGAATTATGGCTCAGATCTCAAGATTCCACCCTCTAAACTTGGAAAGTAGGGCCACAACTGCATGGAAGCAATGTTGTGCATTTGGTTGGAGGCCTACAAACACACTGAGGCCTTGTCATGCAAGCAGTTGGGACCCTAGGTCAGTGAAAAGGAGTTCAAGCTCAAGGTTGTTCATCTGGGGTGGTCCTTTGGCCCCTGAGTGCACTGTAGCCCTGACTCTTAAGGGGTCTTTTGAGTTTTCAATCGATAGTCACTTTGTAGACCCCAATTTCTTAACTAGAGCTTGGAGGTCGGGTCATGTCATACTGGCATTCTGATTCACATTTACTCTAAGGCCATGTAAAAGAGGGTAAATGTTGGGGAGGAGGTGTTATAGATATTGAGAAAAAATCAGACAATATATTGAGCATATAATAGGGGGTAAAGGGCCTTTATATTGGTAGGTATAAAAAATGGAGCCCAAAGCTAATGAAAGAATACAAATGGGTATAAAAATGTTAATGAAAAATTGGATATCTATAATATCTAGCAAAAATAGGGTCTTTTTATTGGGAAGATGTATTGGGTTCATATTGGTAGGGTGTTATATAATTTGATTCTTAAAGGTATTTTCCAATATGTAGTCAAATTAAAAGTATTGTTTAGTATGCAATGAATGCACGTGACATGCCAGAGGTTCATTGAGTGAAGCACCTAGGGGCACCAGGTGCTTACCAAAGTTAGGAAGTTTATCTTGTGTGAGTACGATTTTGAAGAGAAGAGAAGGCACAATATTTTTATTATGCTAACAACTACTCTAGTTTTTTTATGAGAGGAAATAAGACCATTGGGTCCTTGTCAGGTTTGGGAACTGAACTAGTGCATGTGAACGATAGAGAAATCCAAACTTGAGTATGAGTATTTCATTGATTTTTTATGAATTTTCAAATTATGAACTGGATTGATACTATTATTTATGATAGTTGGTTTATCATTGTAATTTGGCTTCTTTTATTAGGGCACAAAATGGAATAGCAAATTTCACCTCTTGAATAAGTTGTTAATGAGGTATCAATTCAATTATCACAATTTCTGTATGCTGCAACTCATGGAGATTTAGATGCTATGTTATAGGAAATCATGAAATTTATTGGTTTGGGTGGATGGAATTGGATACAAGGTCAATAAAATAAGTTTGAAGATATAAGAGTGAGAAGCGAAATGCTAATTAGACATCTCAAGAACATGGCCATTGTGGGAAACTAGCACTAATGGTGCCAACTAATTTCCATAAGGTATGTCATTACCAATATGAATGTGTAATGCAAAAGATATCCCTCCCTTATAAAAACATTTTCTAAGGAAGGGTTTCCTTGCAAATGGATGGATTACCCGAGGGAATGGGAAGAAGAGAAAGAGATGCCTAAACATGGAAGGTGAGTGACTACATGGAATCAGATCGCCAAAAGGACTGGGAAACAGAGAAGGTGATGTTGTAAAATGATATTGGGTTTTTTAAAGGGTCATGAGCATGGTTGATTGGAATCATAAACAAATTCAAGGTGTTATAAGGAGAAATGGGTTGGGATTTATTCACAAAAGAAGTAAGGAATGAATGGATAATAATGTTGAATATTGGAGGAAGGAAACACTCTAGATAAAAGTAATGGATCTAAGTTGAATTGGTTGGATGGGAAGTAGCAAAAGTTTGTAAAAGGGCCATTAGCAATGAATGATTAGATGCAGGCGACAAATCCTATTCTTTTGTTTGATCAATAATAGGATCTAAGAGTTGTATGTGAAACTTATGTTTTTTTTTATTTACTGATAATAAAACTGAGGAGAATGTTCCCTTTAATGGGGTGGGGATTGTGGCATCCCTTGTATGATTTCCACTTTATTTTTGTAATGTAATTGTACTCATAAATTATAAATGATTATATTTTATATAATGGCCGGAAGTGTGGGACCAAAAATCCATGATCTAAGAGGGAGGACAAAAGATAATCCCAAGTGGGGTTAGATGACGCCTTTAATAAATTTTACGCTGCAGATAACAAGAAAAAAAGAAGAGAAGAGTCCATGAGGAATATGAAGAGACACACTGAGAACTTATAAAAAAGAATTTGCATAATGATGTTGTGGTTGGAACTCCTCTTGGAGAAGGCACATGAGAAGTGTTGGTGAGACCTACAAAGTGGAGGAAATGAAATTCCTTGGGAATCCAAATTAAGGCCTCGAGTAGCTCAAAAAATTATGATGGAAATTGGAATGCATGCTTTCAAAGAATTGCATGATAAATCACTCAAGGTGCTTGATATAGAGTAGATAAACCAACTAATTTTATAAGTAATCCATGTCCTCTTTGAGTTGAGTATGACATCCTACCAGAATTATTTAAGAAATTCCCCTTAGATCATGGATCTGGCTTTGAGGTGATTGTTGTAGGTGATGCTAGCTATAGTAGGTCTATGGTTGGGTGGAAAAGTAGAGTGCACCTTCAGCTTTCCCTTTTTCTATTTTATAAATAAACTGCATTGAGACAAGAGATGTGAAATTAATGAACTTCTCTAGCGAATTGATGTGTAACTCTGAAAGGTGTTGCATTTTTGTGTGACATTGGAGCATGGTTGTATTGGTAAAAATTCTTAAATGCCCATGGTTCCATTTTATGAATTTTTGTCATGCATCTAGAAGATACATGCTTGAAGTGATCTATTTACTATATATGGAGTGCATTTTGTGTTTTTTTTTAAGAAACCACTTGATTTATCAACAAGGGACACCCTATTCCTTTGGGGAAATGACAGGTTGAAGCCCTCTGTGATCATCTCAAGAACAGGCTTATTCTAGTGTTCTTTTTTAACATGAAAACTTGTTTAGTTGACTCAAGTATGAAAAACAATAGATAAACATCTAGTAAATGCATTTGTAAACTAAGTGTGAATGTTTGCATTTCGGTCATTAAGTCTCAATCTATGAATTGTACGCTCATGAAGGATCACTCTGATTCTTGAAGAAATGTATCAATATACACAAAATGCATACTACACTGAGATCTTTAGCTTAAAGATCTCAGTGTAGTATGAATTCTACGTATATTGATACTTTTCTTCATTAATCAGAGTGATCCTTCATGAGCATACAATTCATATATATATGTATGTATGTATGTATGTATGTATGTAAATTACAAGCATTTTTATAGGCATGGCTAGGCATAGTTACTGATAATCTTAGTGGTATTTTTTCCTATGTAAACAACGGTGTATAAGGGAAAAAGAAAAGAAGATAAGGGTGACTTGATAGAGCACGGATAATATACATATATGGTTGCATAGGAACTGAGTCCTCAAGATACTATGGGGTTTGAATGACGAGTTGCAATTGACGGTATGTGATAGAGTGTCATGACTAACCACTGAGGTCGTGGGTGTTGAATCTCATTAGTCAAATGAGAGAAGGGAAAATGCCCTTTATAACCATATGTCTTGGTGTAGTGACCAAGGGAAGTCATGGTAGAGAGTCCCAAGCTATTGGATGTGATGGGATATTTTGTGTCATAGGATGGACTCTGAAAGAAATTACCCCACAAGTTCAAGTAGAGGCTAGTTTGAATCCTGTCAGGATCTAATTGTCGGGCTGATGTGGCATTGTGGGGCGCATCAATAGGGAAACCTCTGTTAGATCTTAGTCATTGATTCTACATCTAATTCCTTATCATTGGATAGAATCTAGAGGTAATTCTCCATAGGTTTCAATGATAGACCAAGACAAAACCAACTAGGATTCTACCACTTGGATGACATGGCACAGTGGGGCCAATGATTATGTAGTCGACATATGATAGTAGAGAACCTAAAATTAAGCTATAACGTGAAATTTCATTTTACAAAGTAGTGGAGGACTAGGGGGGACTTGTTGTCACCCTAGAGATAGTTCCTAGCTAGAAGGGTAGTAGTTCCCAGGACATCTACAAGATTGTTAAAAATTTTCAAAATATATGGCTGGGAAAAAATACCATGAAAGTTGCATTGGTTAGTCTATTTCAAAAACCCATCTTTAAAAACCATATTGACCAAAACTCATGAGCGTTGGACATATTTAATCAATAAGTGGCTAGAAGAAATATGAAGAGGGACAAAGTTTTATAGCCAACTTAAACTCTTCTGAGACAATGATGAAAAGGAAAGAGATATGAAAGAATTTCTAACATTGTGGAGTGCCCATTAAAACTCATTAAATCAACAATATGTATATCATTTTAAGGCAAATTCACAATCTAAGTTACTACATTACACTCTACCCAGATAAGAGAAAACATCATTGAATGATAACAAACTAGACAAAGAAAAAATACTGCAATGCTGAAATCAAATGGGATATTTTTATTTTTTTGAGAAATTTGTCATTACCTCTCTCTTCTAGATTCTCCATATCCAAACCCTTGCCTCTCTTTTTGCTTGACTTTTTTTCTTCTCCCTAAACTAAGTTTCTCGATAAATTTCAAAACAGATTTTGAAACAACTATAAAATTGCTTTTTAAGGAGTTTTTTAAATAATAAAATTACATAATTAACGTTATATTTATATATAAGTAAAAGAAAATGCCACGCTTTACAAGTAAAATTTTTCATTTTTTATTTTTTTAATAATAATAATAATAATATCCATTTTTAAGGTCACAGCCAAGCCAGACACCAAATTAGTACATGCATCAACGCTTTTAATTAGACCCACCATACAAGAATAAACCTTTAAATCTAAATAATGGAAGTGGGCATGTGGCTGTCATGATGCAGACGTCAGAAATTGTAGATGGTTTTGATAAACCAGAAACAACTGTGTGACACCCACTGCAGTGGTTTCAAAAAAATGAAGCTGTCGCAATTAATCACTGCCATAGATTTGATGATGGGCGGTTTCAGTAAACTGAGGGTGTCGCAAAGCAGTTTAGTAAAACCGCCCATTATCAAATCTATGGCAGTGATTAATTGCGACACCCTCGTTTCATTTAAATTCTGATTGCTTAGTCCTCGAGCAGATATATTGTGGCCTGATAATTCCTCTGAGACCTGCAAGAATGGCAACTGGCTTACGTTGACTCCCACTCCATATATGCCAGTCACTTGAGATTACAAACTGTAACATGATAGTTAACGTTGCATTAAAGGGAATCCCATTTTCTGGTGTTTTCAATTTCAACCCAAATGTATTCATCATTTAATTAAAGACCTTACAAACAGTTTTAGAGATCTACACAGCATGAAGGGATTCGACGTTTAATTCTTCATGCATCGAAAGTAGCTCAATTGGACCTTGCACACCAAACTCGTTCAGCGCTTTGACTAATAGAGTCAAGCATTTAAATTTGTCATATTGTCGATCATTCCTCATGCCGTGGTAAAACTCAATCTAATTTTGTTACTATACGTGAGGAGAATTTTCTTTCATCTATAGATTTTAAAAATCTCCACGTGCCCCTGTTATCCGCTATAAATAGCGTAGGGTTGCAAGCAAAGAGACACAAGCAACAATTCCAACTTCCTGCAGCTGCTGCAATACTTTCGGCATCAGTTCACACAAATTACCCACCAATGACCATAATCAAGACAAGGGTACCATCATGGATAACCGCTTGCGATTTTAGAAGTGTTTTATATATATAATACATCCAATGTCTTCTTTCATTCTCTAAATTCACATAGCTCCAGTTTGAGAGCTCTTTCCTCCACAATTTCTGGAGTTGGAAACACTCTCTCCTCACGAAATGCCTTCTTCGATATCAGATTGTAAAGACCATTCTTACCTGGACATTATAACGCAATTTAGAATGGTGAACTCCTTTTCCATCATCTTCAACTACCGATCGAGGTCTGGAGAACGATTCAAGGATCAGATCCTTAATGTTATTTTTATGAATTCCATTATCTTTGGATCTGGACTAAGCTATGCATTTCATAAATTGTAAATCCACAGTTATATTATCATTTTTCTTAATTATCTTCTTACTTCTGGAAGCCATCTATTATATCAGTTTCCACCTTGCAATGTTGCTTTTGGACATAGGATTTGGAACAAAAATAGGACATTCCGTCAATTGCGGATGTGCGTTATATATAGGACAATGTCTCCATACTTCGATGATATATAGCTGCTGTCAGCAGAGTGCTTGGAACTTAAACATATATGTATAAATTTGAAAGCCCTTCCAACATTGTTTGTTCGCAAAAGCCATTGGCGTAACAGTTTTGCAATATCACTTCACCTACTCTAAGTCACTTGATGGCATCCACATCAGTGACTTCGACCCCACCGATAAACCCCAAATAAATTTTGGTTTGTCCATATCTCAAGCCTCACATCTCACCTCCAACATGCCCAAGTCCAATATGTATCAATCCCACCCATAGCTTGATTGAATGTTGAAGGGATTAGTAGTGGCTAACCTTGGAACGAACATTTATCACACGTGTAAAGTGACATGCTTCATTAGTGTTTATATGCACCAATGTTCTCACAACCTTCCGATGGATGGAGCACTTGTATTGGACCCATTGTGGTATCCTTTGGTATTCCAGCCATAGTTTGATTGAATGTTGAACAGATTACTAGTGGCTGACATTGGAACGAGCATTTATCACATATGTGTAAATTGACTTGCTTCATTAGTGTTTATATGCACCAATGTTCTCACAACCTTGCGATGCATGGATCACTTGTATTGACCCCATTGTGGCATCCTTTGGTTGGAACCCTGTATGTTGAGCTTCCTTGTCATTTGTAATCCATGGAGTTAGATGGTAATGTGGGATGGAATAATAACATGGAGATTGGGCCTTGAGCTTAATAATTTTGAAAAAAATAAACCTTTTGTATAAGAGGTCTAGAGCGTAAAAATATAAAAAAATTAATTTTTCTTATTATTTAATTTTTTTTAGAGAAATTATAAAAATATTTCACATGTAATATCATTGGCTCTAATGAGGATGTTGTTAATCCCTTAAGGTTAAAAATAACCTAAATATTTAGTGCCTTCCTTTCCAGGTTTCATGGGTTTTGCTTGAAAACCCTTTATCATTTTCACCTTAGAGGATTTAGCTACATCATGACCCACGACCAAGAGACGATGTTGCTGTAGTGTGATGGGGCCACCTTATATATGAGGCATACCTCACTTAGGTCTAATGTCTTGGTGGGGACAAGTAGCCTATAAATGAGTAGCACATGACACACTTATAATGGAGCCACATGTAGAGTGTGATGTCACCCTGCCAATACAGATCTTGTCACGGAGACATATGTGAATGGACGACATGGTGGAAGCTATCAACAGAATGTGGCATGGTGGAGCCATGTAGAGGGGCTAGCCTGTCTCATATGCTATATATATGTCTCATATGCCATATATATGTATGGTTGGAATGGGATTAAGCCTTTTGTTATAATGTATACCCGCATTCTCTGAGCATTGGAAGAAGGTGTAACATGATTTGTCATGAATATATTAACAACTTCTATGTGGGAAATGACATAGATTCCCATGTGGAAAACATGTGGGGATCACATAAGTGCAGAGTTGCAGGCCATAGTGATGTGGCTCTATATAATAGGTCAATCTTTGAACAACCATATCTCTTCTTCCATGAGTCACATTTGAATGTATTTCATACCATTGGAAAGGTCTCAATAAGAAGAATGAAACAATGATTTCCATTTTAAGTTCCTACGAAGTTGGGAAAGACCATAAATTTAGACCCCATTTCTATAATTTTACCTTGGAGATCAAGTCACCATAGTAACTGGCCTCTTTCTACCTTAGTGGGTCGACATGTGATAAAGGGGTGTGTTAAAATGGGAATGTTATCCCGATAAAACCATATTATTAACCATAAAACCCCCCATTAATTTATAAGTATTGAGTAATTACATCCCTAATGTTTTTTATGTAGGATATAACCATTCATGGTGGTATTTTATAATTGTACACTTGCAATCCTACACACACACAAAATGAGGAGAGCTAGTCATACGATAATAAAACATTGTCTATACATTGCATTCATTGTAAAAAGAGGTTTACCTTTGAGGTTGGCTATAATTATTGGTTTAGGTTCATAACATATTATCCCTCTTATTTTTTTCATTTTTATTTACGAACATATCTACTCGCTTGCCTATGAGATTATACTAGTAAAGTTATTTATTATATGTTATTACATACCTTCCTACTCTAACATATAATAAAAAATTATTACCAAAATCTTCATCATGGAAACAAATTATACATTGATTTCATTACATCAAACTTCAATAGGTTTTTGTTTTGGCAACTTCTCTCTTGTGAATCTACAATAATAATTAGGCAAACACTTAAGTTTTAACTAGAACTATGTAGCTCTCACAATTTTTGTGCATTTTCTATAAAATAGGACCTCATCATTATTTCTAGACTAAATAAACTAGTCAAAATTCGCTATTAGCTCAATATCTCTGAGATTATTTTGCACAAATTTTGAATTAATTTTCCAAACCTGTTGTACGATTTGTTTTTAATAAGTAAATATTTTGTTGAAATTTATTAGTTTTGGCGATTTCCATTTTTTTACTGGGCTTACATTTTTTTTTGTAAAATTTAAGTTTTGGTTGAAGATATTTCACTAGTAAAATGTTTTTATTTATTTATTTATTTAATAGTTTGGGGTGGGTGAGTTAGGGGATATGTGGCTATTTTTCTTTTCCTATACTATATGACAACCTCCCTCTCTCTTCATGTAGGATTTTTCTTTGTTTATTTTTCTTTGTCTAGGTTGTATGGCTACTTCCCTCCCTCTTCAATGTACACAAGGATTTTACTATAGGACAACTTTTCTTTCTCAATTACTTCCACAAATCTGAACTTCTTAATGATAGGGTAGACTCTATATTTTATCCATCCGAAAAATTTCTATTAAAATTAAATTACATGATGATGCCTTCAATCTGATATTGACACTACTATATATGTTGAAGTTGGAGGTTATTATTTTATGATTTATTTTATTTACCTAGGATTTTTTTCCATTATTAATATGGGAAAAATCCTAGAATTGAAGCAAAAACTCACATTTTTTTTTAGATTGTACTTTGTTGTCTCTATTCGATACCATTGTTCTGAGTATGGTAAGGGTTATGATATAAAGATCTAATATAATTATTGAATATATTTCAATCTATCACATGAATTGAAGATGAATAGTTGGTGATGATATCTTAGATGTTGGTTACATATATAAATATTTAAAATAGTGAGAATTTTTAGCAATGATTTTTTTTATTAAATTTTTTATTTCTTTGAGCTTCCACTATCATGTTATTAGATATTTTTTAGTTCATGAGCTAAATGGAAGTATCTTTCTTGGAGGATAAATATGATTAAAAGTCTTAAGGGATATAATATCATGTTCATCATTAACGGTATTAGAAAGAAACCAGTTGATCCCAAAGGGGAGGAGCACTATGAACAAGCAAGAGGTATTTTTGGGAAATTTGTCTAGGAAAATCCATAGGTACATATAAATTTGGACATATCCCTAGAAAGATATGGAAAAATTTATCCTCCCTAAAGATAAGAGTGATGATGTTTCTACTTATTTTTTTCAAAATAAAATTCATGAAATTGATCCAAAACAATTGGAAATAATGAATTATTTATTACATAATTAAATACTTATAATGCAAAGGTCAATAATTTTGGTAAATATTAGAAACAAAGATCATAATCCTTATTATTGATGTAGATAAAAAATTACCTTCATCCTTTGATATGTCCAAAAACACTAGGACTAAATCTATTGAAATGTGTAAAATATTTTTGCATATTATAATTTTTGAGATTTTTGCTAAAGGTTCATTTTTTAGTAGGAAAGGTTGAACTCATAGAATCAATTGGTCATTGGGAAAACTCACTTGGAACACAATAAGAATAATCTATATAAAATTTCTCATAACAACACCAAGCCTCATGTTGATGGTACTTCCAATCAAACATATAATGTTGCTCATATAGATGCTTGAAAGAAGAAAGTGGAAGACCTGCAATTATTGGGAAAAAAACTGATGAAAATAAGAGGGATTGATTTAATAAGTGGAATAATATCAGACTATCTAAAATGGAATCCTCTAAGGAATAGCAGGCAGCTCTAGTTTCATACCTTATTTAACCAAGTAATTCCCTTCTTCCTCCAGAATGGATTATGGATGTGGGTGACCCAAATTATATGACTGATACTACTACACTACTAATCTCTAATGTAAAAAATAACTGGAAGACTTAACAAGTTTCTATAAGTGATGGTAAGAATGTTTTAGTAGTTAGTTCTAGTAATACTTAGTTTCTAATGGAATACTGAAAGAATTTTTCATGTTGAATGCATTCCCATAAATTTATTTTCTTTTTACTATGATTTTACAAAATCTAATAAGTTTGAAGCATGATTTAATAGATATTTTTTAAAAGGTATTCAAAAGGAAATTCAAAATAGTTTCACCAAGTTTGATTGGTCATGGAGCAAGTTTGTTTAAAGGTTCACTTGTTTTAATCTACCAATCAAAGAACCATTATATTCTTAAGTTGCACATGTTAACGAACAAAGTTGTGTCATGAATTATTAGGTCATTTGAACTATGGAAAAATGAAGCCTTTACCTAATATGGTTATTGAGTTACCTATAATTTCTTCCTCTAAATGTGTTTGTGAAGGTTGTGCCTTGAAGAAACATTACAATGAAAAGTTTGACAAAGATAAAGCTTGGCATGCCAAAGAGTAGTTGTAGCTAGTTCATAATGATATATGTGGTCCTGTTAAGAATCCTTCATTATCAAGTGTTTTCCATTTCATTAAATTTATTGATGATTATAGTATAAATATACAAGTTTATTGCTTGAAGTATAAAATTACAACTTATATTGTACTACAAAAATAAAATCCCAAGCTGAAAAGGATTATGGTAGAGTATGCAGAATCCTAGAATTGAAAATGAAAATTACACTAATAAGGCTTCTACATCAAATTTATCCAAGCATAGAATCCAACATCATAGGATAGTCCCCTACACACCACAACAAAAGGGGGTTTTAGAAACGAGGCATAGAACCATGGTTGAAATAAATAAATGTATGAGATATTCAAAGTAATTACAGAATAGATTTGGTGATGAAGTCATTTATTGTGCCAACCTTATTTTCAGTAGCATGCCTACTAAAATAGTTTTAAAAATTACTCATAAAGAAAATTGGAGTGGAATATGACTATAAATTAATAATTTCAAGGTATTTCGCTATGAATGTTGGAAACATATCCATGATAAAAATTGGATGTTGGGTTCCAAGTCTCATAACCGTATATTTATTAGTTATAGTGAGGATTATAAATATTACTTGGTTCTTTATGTAACCAAACAAGATGTCATGATTCATGGGACATGTCATTCAAGGAAGTCTTTGTGCCACTTGAGTCTATTGAACCTATTGTTACCTCATATTTGCCTCCTTATTTAGTTGATCATCTATCAATTACCCCTTCCCTCAGTGACATGAAAGACAAATATCCTATTTCACCTATTAATTCAATTGATCCACTTGAATTCCTAAAGATATTAGAATGTTCCCTACCACTACTCTTCCACTTTTAGTTTAGGAATATGGGACACTTCAAGTTCCAAGTTTCTAGACTAGTATTGTGTTCAATAGCCAAAGGACTAGATCTAATTTTCTACTATGAGAAAAGACTTGGCACTCGATGACCCATCTACATATGAAAAAGTTGAAGGAACATTACAATGGGCAAAACAAATGGTTGTTTAATATGACTATTTGATTAAAACAAATACTTAGAACCATGTCCTACTTCCTCTAAGTAATAATGTTGTTGGATGCAAATAGATTTTTAAAAAATGATTCACTATAAAAGGACAAATTGAAAAGCACAAGGGGAAATTATTTGATAAAAGAGTTTCCTTACAAAAAGGTATTGATTACGCTAAAAATTTTTCTCCTATTGCTATAATAAAAAATCATCAAAACCATAATTTCCCTTAATACATATCTTCAATAGAAAATTCGCCAAATGGATACCAAGAGTTCCTTTTGAAATGATTATTGTTGTGAATAATTGATATGCAACAACCACCTACTTTTATCTCTAAAAAATAAAATTTGGCATGCAAGTTGAACACACCTTTCTTTGGTCGTAAGTAGGCATTTATGGCTTTCTATGAGAAAACTAATACTAATTTTATGAAATATGGTTTGAAACAATATCAATATAACCAAATATATGTCTTAAATGACTTTAAGGTTATATTCTCATTATTTTTCTTTAAGTTGATTAACTAGTCCTTATGGTAAGCCAATTTTCATTATTCTAGGAGCTCAATAGTGATCTGATGCAATTCCTTAAAATGATAGGCTTAGGACTATTACATTATTTCCTTGGAATTTAGGTTTTGAAGATGGTTAATGGGATATTCATTTCCTAGCGTACATTTTCTTTGGAATTACTATATTAGTTTCATATGAATGATTGCAAGATTTAACTAACACCATTTTAGTATGGATTAAAATTAGCTATAGATGGTCATACTCCATTTGTTGTTTCAAAACTATATCACCAATATTTTAGGAGTTTAATATATATGAAAAATAAAATGCTTGATATGTAATTATTGTTATGCTAGCCTCTCGAATTATGTAAAAGTATCATGATATCCATTAGAAATTACCTAAAGGGATTATTAAACATCTTTGAGGAATTCTATATTATGGTGTATTTGATTTAAGATATTCTTCTATTTCACTTCTTAGTTACACCACTTCTTGAGAATGAGACTACAGTCACAAAAGGTATACTACAAGATATATCTTTCTTAGTGGCCCAAGTCCAGTTTCATGGTCCAATAAAAAGTATAGAACATTTTCTTTCTATTCTTCTGATGAAGAGTACATGATATTCAAGGAAGAAGATAAAGAAGTTGTGTGACTCCAGCTAGTCCTTATTAAGCTTGTACTAGTTCATAATGTTCTTTTTAATCTAATATGTGACAAATAAAGTGTTATATAGCTTGCCTACAATAAAATATATCACTTGAATGTGAAAGAGATTGTTATTTATAGTCATTATAACTAAGATATAGAAGATGGTGATGCTATTTGTGTGGAGTACTTTCCCATTGAACAAAAATATATGAATTTCTTCACCAAATCCATGATATTGTTGAAGTTTTTGTGTCTTCATAATTCATTAGGGATGTGGGAAGTCATCATTAAGGGGGATTAGTATAATGACATATTCCTCCACTTGTGATTTTATCCCTTTAGTTATCGTTAACGGAGAATGCTAGAAGGTGTTAATGATTTCCAAATGGTATCATGTACATGCCTAAAGCGTTCTATAAATTTAAACTATTAGGAAAAATATTCTTCAAGAGAAAAATCCATCATAAAAAGTGAATGTTGTAAAATTAGATCTTCCTCCCTCTATAATTCTATCCCTCTAGTCATCATAGATGGGGGATATTTAAATGTTTTATTGATTTCCTAGTGGTTTTTAGTACATGCCTAAGGATTTTTTCAAACTTATACTATTATTCCAAGATATTATTCAATAACTAACTATCTTATAAATGGAATTTATCCCACATGCATCATTGTAATTATTCTCTTTTCATCCCCATATACAAAATTAAGGTGAAGGAGGACTTATTAAATGTGGAAATGCCATGTGAAGTAATGAACAACTAGGGATTTTCTTGCATTATTATGTTGGAGAGTTTTTGTAAATACATGTAGGATAAACCATTTTTGTATTATATTTAGTTCTTGAAGACTAACTTGGCCGAATAGTATAAGAGTAAGAAATGTCTTAGGCATGTACTTGATACCAGTAAATAATCACTATCAAATTCTACAAAAACACACCCTTATTTGAGGAGAGCACTATATGTACAAGGAGATAGTTCATGTGTACATTCATGATATGATTTTAAAAATAAAAATGTCATGTCCAACATTGTTAACAACTTATCAAGAACATTACAAAGTTCTAATTTTTTTGGAGGTTGCATCCAATGATGATTTTCATGTTGATTTTGAAACACGGTGATGCAACATTACCCTTTTTTCATTTCAAGATTAAAACGTCAACATTTTTTAACCATGGCACTAAAATCCAAATATAATTATGATAATAGATAATAAAAACGATGGTGAAATGAAAAATTGCTTATGCAACATTACCTCTTTCTTTAATTTAGGGTTAAACCTCAAACATTTTTCAATCATGGTATCAAAGGAAAAATATCATGAGAATGAAAGATTTGAAAAAACATGTAATCCAAAAGTGGCTATGCACTACCAACCCTCTTTTTTTTATGGTTAAAATTCAAACATTTTCCAACCATGAGATTAAAAACTAAATATCATAACTATGAAAAACACTAAATATTAGAAGTTAAAGTTTGTTTACCTTTCATTTTTTGTAATATTTGGTTTTTAAGTGCTTTTAAAATTTTTCTAGATTGTACCTTGATTTTGGGGTGAAAATTACCAATTCATTTAAATTACATCATTTACCATTAGTACCATCAAATGTAAAAATCATAAAATAGACTATGAATGTAAAAGTGGCCTTACATAGTTTTCGTTTAATTATTAACTATTTGTTGTTTTAATAATATATGTGTGTGTGTGTGTGTAAAAAACAATTTAAGAAATAAAATTGAAAAATAATTTTATATTCTAAAAAATATTGAAAAGTGCTAAGAGGAAAACATTTTTTTTTTTATTAAATGTGAGAAATAATGTCCATGGAGTCTTGGATAAATGGTGATTGAGTGCTCTATTAAGGCACTCCTTGATGTGAAGTCACTCATTCAATTGTGTGCCACAATCAAGGTGATATATTGGACATGATAAAGATGTAGTCATGCCAAGATTACAAAAAAAAATGAGAAAAAATATTAAAAAAAAAATAAAAACAATTCATTTTTTAATTAATTAAAAAGAAATAAAAAATTAAAATAATAAATAAAAATATAAAACTTATAAAACATCAAATAAATAAAATCAATAAAAAAGTTAATAAATTGTTATCTTGTTTTTAATTTTTTTTGAAATAAATTCCCAATCAAGGCATTGAAATTGACACAAATGGTGGGGAGGGCAGTAGGGGGAGGCAGAGCCTATCACCTCACCACTTCGCATTACATTAAAGTGTCGGGGGTGGGGCATAGATATCCCACCTCATGCATTCACACGTGGGAATATATATACATTGTATTCACAATGATATGGAAACATATTCTTCATCTAAGAAGTCATTCACAATCATTGCCCAATGTTGTGTTGCAATTGTTATTGTTTGGGTCTAGGTCAAAAAATGGCTTATTCCTAATCTTCGAGAGGTTGACCTCCAATGCATTCACCAAGTGTCAAAAATTTGTGAGATGCATCAAGCGATGTAAATTGAGGAGGTGACCTATGGGATGCTACTAACAACTATGCAAAAATATTGAGTAGGGAAGGGTGGCGACAAGAAACATATCATCATTATTTTAAAGTCGGTTCAATCCCGAAGGGTCGTCCAGTGTTTGGTAATTCGCTATATGTCCAATCTCTCCAATATCTTCAACTCTTTCAATTGCTTAACTTTCATTTGGTGGCTACTGGCACATAGTATTTTGAGTGCATTAATTGTGTGCATTGGTTTTGGTATTCTAGGTTCTTTTTGGTTTTTCTGCCCTAACTAGAGTCCTTCCATCCCCATTAATCCTTTGCTTGACTTTACAAGAGTTTGTTCAAGATTCCCCTAGTAGCTTAATGTTTGTCGAGAATTATTTTTACTCTATTTTATATTTTATAGTCTATGTGAATTCTTTTCTCTATAGGGGTTTTCCTAACATTTGCCGCTAGTAATGTAGAACAACATGTGCCAATAAAGGATTTTCTTTCATGAGGATTCTAGTCGAAAAGTCTCTCAAGGTTGGGTGTAAGCTCAATCCCAAGCACATAATGAAAAATTTATTTTTCATTCCTCTTCTCTTCTAGAAGTTCAATAGGAAATTCATCAACTTGAATCCTTAACCACTAATGACTTCCAAGCATACTGAGAGTCTAAGTAAAATGATGAAGTATCAAATTGGGCTCCTAACCCTAAACATATGAGGGGAATATTGGGCTAATATTTGATCTCCATTACCCTCCACTAGCAAATGAAGACACTTTTGGGCATGGTCTTAAAGGAAAAACACAAAGACCATAACAAAATAATCTCCTTCCTAAATGAAACTCAATGAATTCAAAGCCACAAGCTTTCTTGTGTCACTGGTATGGATGCTTAACTAGCTCGCATAAAAGGCTTCTCCAATGTACCGCGAAATCTCCATCACCAATAGATGCTAACACCCAGGCTCTAGTCCCACCCACTTCATCAGATACTTGACATCATATTCAGCGTCTCAACTTACACATTTTTCTTTTGGTAGTTTACCTTATTTCAATTGCTATGAACTTAACGAGTATATTTTCTTACATTTCGATAGACATAGACTATTTTCCATCATCATCAATATTGGATTCCTTTGTGGCAAAGTGTGACAAGACTCAACTCAAACAATGATATTTATTTTTTTATGAATCATTTCAAGGGAATAAAATTTTAAATCAACCAAAAGAAAGAAATTGAAATAAAAGGGAATTTTAATTTTAAAAATTTTAAGTTTTTTTTTTTTGTGAGCTCTACAAAACTACATCTTCATCATGTCCAACATATGACCCCGATCAAGTTGGGGAATTGACCTGGTGACTCACATAAAGGAGTTCCTTAACACCACCTAATCATCATGTTTCCATGACCTTGTGGATGAAATTCTACAAAATTTAAATTTAAATCAAAACTAAGGAAATAAAAATAAAAACTTATAGTTATAAATAAAGATTAAATTTGAATAAAAATAAGTTTAGAAAATAATATAATTAATTAAAATAAACATATTAAAAAAAAACTATGTCATATGTTTTGTGTGGAGGGTGAGACATGCTAGCATTAGTGACGAAATGCTCTTGTTGACAATTTGTAATCTTTTTTGGTAATTACCTAGTAGTAAATAAAAATGGTAAGAGTGAGGATGGTAGGATTCTTATAATATGTTCTAGAGAATAACATTTAAGCATAAATGAAAAACCTAGACTCACACACACATATGTTTTATTTGATTTATTATTTTCTAATCATTATCTTTTTTCACAATTTTTTTTAAATTCATTACATTTTATATTTCATTTTTCTTTCTTTTCCTTCTCTAGGTTATGTGAGTCCTGATATGGCTAACATATCTAACTTCTGCCTTCGCTAGCCACAACCCATTGGAATGTAAGCCATCAAAATCACTTGAGGATCGCACACGGCATGGGTCACACCCGTCTTTATCATGACTGGATTTTTGCCCACACAATTCTGAGCTCGTGGGCTTTACACCACAGAGTGTCTTAATAGAACATGATATCACCATCTTCTCTATGCTCTATAAGTTTTATTTTTTTTAATGAACTTAAATTTTTTCTTTTGCAAAACACATTTTCTTAATGATTTTTATTTATTTATTAAAAGATTATTTTTCTTCATTACATCATATTTGCTTAAATGGATATTTTCATGATCTTGTGTCTACTAATGATAAAATGACATATTAATATCAAATTACCTACATGAATTACAATAGTTCATAGTATACATTTTTTGGTTAATGTTTCATTGTTACTGAAAAGTGGCTGTAAAATTATATTTAAATTTAGATTATGGTAAATGTTTCTCAAAATTAATTTTAGATATGAACATAAAATTTCATTTCTATTTTTTCTCAAATGTAGGGACACAATCTCAATAATGTCAAATGGCCAATTCTTCAATTTCCATATTGTTACATATTTTTGATCAAAGTCCTTCATAGAGTTATCCCTTTCCATCTCGAGTAAGTTCATATTTTATTTATCTTTCAATTATCTAATTGAATTTATCTATTTTTAATCCATGTAAGTTTGAATAAAAATATATCCAAATTTGCAGTATCATGATTCAGAATCAAGTTTAGATACAAAAATTATTCCTCCATTTCTAAAATGTCATAAGCTCTAATTAGGAGAAGTTACGGATTTAAATTCGCTACCATCATCCAATTTTATACACTGCTAACACATACAAATGTCATTAGACAACACATAAATTTGATAATCTAATAGGGCACCATCATCATGATCGCATCTAACAAAACACAAACATTGTAATCTAACATCATCACCACACACATCTTGAAATTAATATATATCTCATGTCAGATAACTTCTATTACATACACATCTATGTGCAAGCACATTAAATGAACATATCTAATATGACATAACAATATACACATCAACACCAACATACAAATTAAGTAGATAAACATGAACAAAAAAAGGCACCATATATATATATACAAACATGTCATATAACTACATCAAGTAAAATAACTCAAATCATATATATGATACAACAAACATAGTAGTGATAACCTGGTTTGCAGCAAAAGAGGGTGGGTGGTCAACTATTGCATCAATGTTTGTCAAATTTTGAGGTGGAGGAGGAGGTACTAGTCTTCTGTGTCAGGAGAAATATATATCACTAGCTTTGGCATCTAAGCATTTGGCAATTGAGGAGGAGGTGTACTATAAGAAGGATCACTGACACTCTCACAACCATGATCTGATGGGGTAGTATAACCATAAGAATCATGATCGGATGTATTTGCCACTACTTATCGTGCATTCCCCATCGATTCCAATAGCCTACTACCTCGAATGATATGATGCATAAGAGGCATCATCTCACGTGGGAAGTCCCTGTAAAGATCGGTAAACCTAGGATATATTTTGATGTCTCAAGCCATTGAGGGGCAGACTCTGTCATCAACCAAAAATTTGGAAAATATGTCACAGTAGTCCATCTAAAATCTCATACTAGCCCTATGGGCCTCGATGCTCATACCGCCCTTAAGATGTGCCCCACCCTATTAGGCCTCACCCATCTCCTCATTTTATCCATAGAGACATGTAAATCTATCTCCAATTAATGGGTCATAGTAGTGAGTAAAGTCAGTTCATTGGAGGCGTGAATTGAGACCCAGTGACATATGTCTAAACATGATCCCGAAACCACCTTTGTGACAACTTAAGCAAAATATCTAGCCCAGTTGGAGATTGGAAATAAATGCACTGATAGATGATCGAAGAACCATAGTGATCACAGAATGGGTCCTTAAAAGAGATGTCGTTGGTTAAGACAATGTCGACACGGTCGTAGAAAAACTTCAAGCTTATATTTTATGATCACCAAGAAAGAAAATTTGATTACGGAATAGGTACTTGTGCTAATTTTGTTGGATCGGGACGTACTATAGAACATTGTGGGATCATACAATCCATACTCCTTTACTGACCTTGCATGATCCCCAGTCTTAGCTCTGCTTAGGGGCTGCTAGGAGGGAACAAAACAAGGAATCAAAGAGTCAACATAATACAAAAGATGGAAAGTAATGTGATTCCCATCGTTACTAAAGTGTAAAATGGTGGTGACTAATAATGAGAGGCACTTAACCTCTTGTGAAGCAAAAGAATAAATCCATAGTTTTCCACCATGCACCATAAAATATGTTGGATGGATAGCATGAGGACCAACACATATTTGAGAGTAATAAAACTAACTCTCTTTGTAGCCCCTATGGGGAAATAAGGGATCTGAGGAAAATCCTCCCCTCTCGTGGATAGGTTAGTGATAAAATAAGTATCCTCCTTAGAGGGTCTATACCACACCTCAGAACCGATATGGAAACCATACTCCTTGATACTCCATTGGAAAATAAGATGTGCCAACAAGACAAGGTGCACCTTCAGGGTTGTAGCCTCCTCATAGTACTTAAGGAAGCCTACTTTCCTTAAGAGCACTCATGTTGATGCACTAATAGGTAAGGGCATAAATCCGTATCCTTCTCTCTGGTGTCCCATGGTTGGACAATATTGTATTAGTTCACCATTTTCTCCTGCTCTTGCTACTTTTCACTCTGCTAACGACTCTGCTACATGATTGACATATAAAATACATCATCCTCATACATAAAATACAATTTTTTTATTAAATGAAAAATATATTTATAAATATGCAAACATAACTTTTAATTAAAAAAATCTCTAGTGCACCTTCAAATACATCTCCACTGAAATCAGTGTGCACATATGTTTGATGCACTACAGTTGGTTCACATATTTAAATTTCTTTGCGGTGAGTCTCACTTATGCACTATTATGCACGTATAACCGTTTTGCACCAGTATGGAATGTTCACATTATCAAGCACATCGAGTTATATTTTTAAATGTTATTTTTGCAATGCATTTAGTAAATATAAATGCGCTAGTGTAACCTAATAATGTATGCACCAACGTATAATTTATATCTTTCTCCGGTGTGTTTTTATTTATGAAATGCACCATAATAATAATAGTGTGTTAGGTTCACACGTCGAAATGCGGTGCACCCTATAAATTTATAGGGTGCATTACTATCGATTAGAGTCGAACATATTGGGCGCACCATGCATGAATTTTATTTTTTCAAAGACAATGGATATTTTGGGCTATTTTTCAATTCTAATCCGCCAAAAAGTTAAATTAGAAAGAAACATAGACACTACCTAGATTTTTTCTCACAGGGAGACATTGTTGAGATGTAATTGAGAAAACTAAATTTCACCACCATTTGAGAAAATTGGAAAGCCACACACTAAGCATAGGACAAAAGGATAATGAGCAAAAGAAGCACCAATGTGAGGGTACTTGCATCAAGTACTAGTGGCACCGGGGCTTTAGAGATATCCAATGCTGTAGATGGTAAAAACGAAATTCACAACGAGGTTTTTCTTTATTTGACCCTCCTTTGGTGTGTTATTATAACTGCACTCATGCATCATATATCTAAGAGCACATTTTTTTTTTAAATTAAAAAACCTATAGCAAGGTTTTTCTTAAGATGCCATGGGGCATTCTAATACATTAAAAGCGCCGATGTTTCATTCAAATATAACACCACATTTTTTTTAAAATTAAAAAATATAGCTGTGCTCCTTCTAAGTATGCACTAGGTGTTTTACTACATGAAGGGCACAAATACTTTGGGTATTTATAGCACTGAATTTTTTTTAAATTTATCCTTTCTTCGGCACTATCAATTATTTAGAAACCATCCATTCTTTTATTGAGTCCATTGTGTTTTTTGATTTATAAAAATAAATCTCCCACTATGCACCATGCTCTATTCGACATCTATGATTATATGGATAATAATGTAGTGGTGTGTTTATATATTGTAGATTCACCGTAAAAAAACATCCGCTAAAACATATGCCCACCCACATGCACGAGCGACCAAAGCTACAAACAATTTTTTGCGCTATTTTTATAGGCGCTTTTGCAAAAACCTTGGCGAGAATGTCTTTTCCTTGTAGTGCCCTATTTTTAATTGCTTTCTCTATTTGATTATATATATTATAATATATATATATATATATATATATATATATTATATATATATATATCGATCGAGAGAGAGAGAGAGCCTCATGTAAATAAAAGATATATATTAAAAATAAAAATCTTAGAAGTTTGAGGATGGTCTTTTTTCTACACCAATCAATATCTAAAATCCCATGCTCTTATAGAGATACTACTCTATTTTCTTGGTTTGTTAATTTATGTGAGTCTTGAGATGACTACTGTATGCTTAACTTTTGGCTTGAGAAACCATGACCTATGGGCATCTAATCAAAATCACCCACCCACTCATTTTGCGTGCCCTAAGATTGTTATATTTTTTCCCACAATTTTTTGAATGAATAATCTTTACATCAAAAAATTACTTAAATGTACACCCCTATTCTTCACCCCATAAACTTAAAAATAAGACTTTTAAAATATTTATTTAAAAATGTAATATCTAACATCCTCATCCATTGAAGATGAATAGATCTAAAATTATGTTCTTTCCTCTGAGGCATAAAATAACCTTTACAAGATAATATTTAAATTAAACAATTTATAATAAGCTCAGCTAACTTACATATACAACATTTTATTTTATAAAATTCTTTTATTTATAAATATTTTATCTTAAATTTTGTTAATAAGAACTTGCAATATTAGAGATCCTAATTTCAAAAATAATAATAACACACATATATAAGATTTAAAGTCAAAGTTCATAATAAATAACACATACATGTAATAATTAATATATTAAGAAACTAGAAACAATAAAATATAAAAAATTTTGATTTCAATTTATATTGGTACCTTAACATATAATTGTTCGAAGCTCCTTTATACCCTTTTTTAATTAACCTCTTAAATTTAATATCTTAATTACTGTTTTTTCTATTTCATAAAAATTTTTATTATACATTTCAAAATTTGTAAATGAATAACATTCATTTTATAATTCTTTATTAATTAACTTAAATTAATATTCTTTATTATTAGTTTTTTATTAATAAATTTATATAAAAATTCAAATTTTATAATAATAAATTCATTTTATAACTTATATTTTTAAAATTTAGATAACCTTAATGAAAGGCATCACCAATATGCATATGAGGTAATATTTATAAACTAGATCATGATTTTTAATCAATTGCATTCTCTTCGGAAGGGGTTTTTTTTAATAGTTAACGAATAATAGGCTATATTTTACTTGTATGTAATATATTCACTATATATTACCATGTATACGAGACAATGTAGACAAATAGATTGCAACAATTATTATTGCAAGAAACATCTAGACATGTCCTGCTCATGTGATATGTCATTCCTTGCCTTCGATTTTCTTTTTAATTATAGGATACCATTTACCGTCTCCTTGTTTAAATCGACCAAATAGTAATAGCTTGAATATAACTAATTCTTAAAAATGATATTCGACGTCCACATCGCATCAACACAATACTGGTTAATTCATAATGTCAAGGAATTCGTCGGGCTGCCAATGTCATTAGTTATTAGTATATGTGTAATTTTTCAACATCAAAATCCTTAACCTCTTTTACAATGGAGTACGGCTTGAAATTTTAAACATCTGAAATATTTATATTAACTTCTCATCATGAAAGTATTGAATGCTCCTTTCCGGTGGTGGAGTAAGAATCATTCTGACTTTGCGGTAATATCAAATTTTACGACTTTAAAGTGTAAATGCTTGGCGCTGTCTACCCGGAAGCTTTGACTAAACCAACTGAGGTTTTAAGGCTCATGCGTGAAGTTCATTTATGTCAAGATTGTAAAATTTTAAAATATTCTGAGAATTGACTTGTCCCCTCTCTATCACATTTGTTCTCTTGGTACTCTTTCAATACTTCAACGTATAAAACTCACACGTTTGCTTGTTATGTCTAAACACTTCCTGTTCATCTCGTAAGCGATTTGGACTTCAAATACGGAAAAAAAATTACTTTTACAGCCAACAACACAGTGAAAACGACATTAACCTCTTAGTGTAGAAAACCTAAATTGAAGATAACGACGTCACCGCGTAGTATTTTTCAAGAAACTGACTTTTTATTTCTTTGATAAAACGACATGGGCTACTTTTATTTGTTCGATAAGAGTTTGTTTGTTTCAAGTAGACATCATCATCAATAGTCATGTTTCATCCACTTCTTATAACACAAAAAATTAGTGTCCCCTTGATCTATTATCCAGCTGGAAAGATGGCGGCCTCATTGACAAAACAATCTTATGTTTGTACAATGTATTCGGTATAGTAATGCAACTGTCAGTAAGATCTCTTTGAATCATTGTCACATTTTCTTAGGCCTATCACGTCATCCAACAAACCCTCAGCAAGTTTTCAGGCGGAAAGTGAGCCACTCACATACTTTGTGCGCCCAGTAGTCAAGCATATCTTACTCCTACCAACAAATACAAGTCTGTAAAATGTGTTTGATCTATTTCAATGGTTGTATTTAAAATGAAAAAATCGATGGCCACCATTGGGAGGATTGTGAAAATAGCTTTGAAGAACTTGCTTCTCCTCCGTATCTGGACTTATATCTGAACTTCTATGATGGTGTAAATAACCAATGATTTCGATGAATCATTACTACATAATATTTTTTATTGGACTTCTATGCTGGTGTAAATAACCAATGTTTTCCGTGGATCATTACTACATAATATTTTTTACTACGGGCACATTTAATTTGCTGCATAGTGGTGACCAGTTCATGTGGCAATATGCATATATGGGGTTGAAGAATCTAATTCCAACTATCTTTTAGGTGTCAAAACCTTATATGCTATTTCAGTTTTAGTTAGTTTACTAGTCGTTCATTAATGATGTTTGCAATGTCATTTTATTTAACTAATTCCTGATACCGAGAAAAACAATTCTCTGCTCCATTTTGTTCTCTTCAATTTTTAACAAACTTTGTATCCTCCACTAAATTCTTGTGACACATGCTTGCATCTGGCTTTCTTGTGACACATGCTTGCATCTGGCTTTCTTGGCATGTTACGTTCACCATGATATAAACTGTATCATATTCATGAAACCCATTGGATTCATGACACATTTCTTCTTTCAATTTGGTTGTGCTAGATGAATTATGTCTCTGGTAGCGATCGTGGATATCATTTCTAAGGACAATATGGATAAATCCTAGCCACCAATAGGTGGATTGATTCTCCAAATGATAGCAATAACAATAAAAATGAGGAAAGCATGATCGGATTGCCCATATCCTTTGATAAGCGATTTAGAATGAGCAAAGCATAATGAGGTTACCAGTATGTCTATTGAGTGATTTAGTATTAGGGGTGGTGTATTATCTAAAAATAGATGTTAGAGTGAAGGTAAACTGTTTGTTTGAGAAATCATTATGTCGTTTTAGCACCAATAACATTTCTTCTAAATCCAGCATCAAGCTTAGAACCTCCAAATAACCGCACATTGTTCAGTACCTGTCGTTGGGTTCCTGACATCATGTGCTACCGGAATCCATCATGTCAAAATACCTTTTCATGCGCAACAGTTATGGTCATAAATTGCATGGCCTTGAGTTTCAGCCTAACCGGTTTCGTGATCATAATAGTAACGGTGGCAAGATGCTGGTCGTGTCAAACTGTAACATGGTAGCAACAAAGATATAATAAACAATAATATTGTACCTGCAACGTAGCCTCAACAAATGTACAAGAAACAATAACATGTGACTTCAACTCGAGATTTGTCACCTTTTCACTACATATTCCAGTTTTATGTTGGGTTCTTGTCTTTCTAACACATTTTATTATTTTACAAATTTTGACTGCCGTTCCATTTTTTTCCTTAGTTCTGTTCTTTCAAATGGCACTTATTTAAAATTATAATTTAATTATAGTTAATATTGTATATGATTTTATTTTATTATAGCTTATATTGGTGGTTATAATTAAAAGTTTTAGGATAGTTTATATTAAGAATTATGGATTTAGGAATTTTGATTTGGTTTTTAATTAATGAGTCAATAAGATGTGATTTTGATTTTAATAAAATAAAACAATATAAATTTAAAAAAGAATACTGTTTTTCTAATACATCATTCAAAAATATTATAAAATGTATTTAGAAAAAATTTCAATTTCAAATTAAAAATAACCTATTTAATTTAAAAATCGTTTATTTGACCACCTATAAATCGTTTATTTGACCACCTATTAAGACCGTTACGTAATTAAGCACATTATGTAATTCAAAAGCTTCGTTGATTCAAAGGCTTCTTAACCTAAGTCAGCCAATTTTCTACTATCATTTCCAGTGCAAAATCAGGCCTCCATCTATTCCCCACGACATTAGATTCAATCCATTCTATTAAACCCATCATGTGAATTGGATACAGCTTGGTGTATAATTCCGATTGATTTGATTCGATGGAGGGTTCAAAAAACAACTGCAGCAAGCAAGCACCCACTTTCTTAAGGAAGACGTATCATATGGTGGATGACCCGACCGCAAATGTTATGGTGCCATGGAGCCGCGGGAGCAACAATTTTATTGTGTGATCTGCTATGCTATACAATTTGCAAAGTGCACGAAGAACAATGAAAGGGTTTATAATTCTTTTATTTTATTTTGACATCCAGTTTATATATTTATATTTCAGTAAATTATTGAATTATATTTAAACATTTATGTTTGAGAGTTATTTTGAATTTAATGAAATGCGATGTTAGATATCACAGGTCATTTAAGCTAATATATAATTAAAAAAAAAAACTATAGGAATTTTTTTTTTAAAAATTCATTCATAATTTAATTATAGGTTATACATTTAAATAAGTTTAAGCCTATTGTTTATGTCAGCCATATTTATTAATGTGATTGTGGTGGTTCTAACTCATTTTAATAAATTCATTGCATAACAATAAAGAAAACTATTAATTCATGATGTTCTAACTAGGATTAAAATTATTTGGATTTTTTTTTGTCTATTGTTATCTTTAAACTCATATTATTATATTACAATTTAATTTTATTATACTAGTTGATCACTAATAATTCTAACTC
>APFE030875814.1:0-14485 GCA_000404065.3 Pinus taeda
AACTAGGTTCGGCCTTCATAAATATGAAATGTACTTTTGATTCTTGTATTTTGTAAAAGAAAGAAAAATGATTATTATTATTATCGAGCATGGGTTTCTTGCCCAAGAAAATTGTTTTATAGGTCAAGCACTAATTGAAAGTCCTTCTAGGGTTGTCCTAGGTCAAGAAGTCAAATAGGGACATTGACTTCTTGAGAGTCCCTATGGTTTTCCCTTCTCTAGAAGATGCAAAACCCCAATCCTAGGCTGCCTCGAAGAATGCACCCATACTTGCCTGGACAAAGTGGCCTAGTACTCTAGTAAGCAACTTAACAGATTAAGTAATAGCTTTTGTGTGTATACTGTAGTAGGTCATGCTTGTTTTTCTAGTGCCATTTTTAGATGATTCTATATCTGTAGATATTTGAGATGTAAATGTCTTCATCAAAGATGTAGCAGCCAAGAACTTCACTCAGCAACATAGATTTTATAATAGAAGTTTCCTTTCTCTAAGATAAGTAATTTTAACTAAAACTAGAATTTATAGATACATTAATTTCATAAAATCCCTAGAGACCCACACTAAAAATTTGAAAAAGGTGCTAAACAATTACCAATGCTTTGAACCACCAACAAAGACAGCTGTACTTAGTGCCATGCATCTTTGGCCTGCTGCCCCAAAGCCAGCACTGACAAGTGCATTTAGCGTAGCATCTATATTTGCATCAGGCATGATTATTGCATGATTTTTTGCACCCATGTTGCACTGGATATGAAATCAATGAGAAAGTTAGCCACTTGGATAAGATATAACTACTAAAACACAGGAAGTCTGGATAAAAACAATCAGCTGGTTTTCCAGTATTTTCATGCTAACATTTGGTGCTCAGCAGTGCTCTCTCTACTTAGATAAAAAAATAAAGGAATTACCTGAACTCGTTTTCCCTTCGCTGATGCCCTTGCATATATGTGCATGCCAGCCTTGCAGAGAAGATTATTTCCCAAGTTAGAAAGAAGAAAATGTTATATTTTAATCTAATTCACACTAGAAGAGGCATCAAAATGAAAATCATCGAATTAGTCTAGAACAATGAAGCATTTCTTTGGATATAGGTTCCACAAGGTTTTGAGCTTAGATTGAGACAAATGAGATTGGTGTATGCATGTAATTTATATCGTCTCACAATCAAAGAAACACCAAAATGAAACAACATAAGAAAGAAAAAAAGAAATTATCTTAATGTCCACAACTGAACAAAGTAGGTTAAGGGGACTCAAAAGCACATTAAGTAACAACATCAATGAACAAATGCCTAGATAAATAGAACAAGGTCAGTCAATTTTGTTAATGTTCAACAAATGACCACAATAAGTACGTCAATGGGGCTCAAAAATATATCCTAGATCAATAGATAGTAGGAGTGTGAAAGCAACTCCTGATGCTACTCTATCAAAAGTAGGAAGATAGCTAAGTTCAAAGCTAGTAGCTAAAAGTTAAAAGAAATGAAAAAGTACCGTGCAAGTGCAATTGCAAAATAAACAGAACCATAACAACTAGGAAGAATGCCAGGTTGTGTTGAATCCAGATGTAAAGGCCTAATGAGGGAAGAGGGAAGAGGACTCCTCAATAGAGTCATCAATCACTGTGAAGGGCCAAAGCACTAACAAGGAATGCCATTTGGAGAATACACTAGCCTAAGGTGGGCTAGCTGTATAGTCTTGGGACAAAACCTGGGAGGAGCCCAAGATCAAGGATCTCCATCACACCTAGTATCCATGGTCAAAGGGGAGAAATTCCAAATGGAGGATTGGTTGTTTGGGTGAACCTGGAAAGCAGTACCATGCCTAGACAGTCTGGCTTAGGGATCTCCTAGCACTAGTCTATCAACTAGTTTGGTGGTGTCTTTCTCAGGGTCTGAGTCAAGAACTCCATAGAAGACTTGTAAAGCCAGTTGACTTTTAAAGAAGAGACATGCAACCTTACTAATATATTACCTAGAGTGGTATGTGGCTCTACCTATAATTTGTTTCCTTGTGCAAACCAGACACTGAGAAAGAATGAAGTGATCCACCTAAAGCATTTTGGCCAGGGAGATCCATGCAAGGGCTGTAATCTAAGCATCTCCAAAAACAAGAACAAGAAAGATCAAAATATATATATATATATATATATACACATACATACATACATATATAAACTAATAGTGGGTGTACCCAAAAGAGTAAACCCTAGATAGTAGTGAAAAAAAAAACAAATCTATAAGAAAGACATCACTATAGCAACGGAACTCAACATAATTATAATGAATCATGAGCAAAAAGACTCTAGCTAGCATCCAAATCAGAGGAGATGCCTGCATCTTAATTGATCGGCATGGAAGCACCAAATGTCAATCCTCACAATGTCCTTTGGAGAGCAATATTTCAGAGAGTTTTCAGATACAACATGGAAACATTTCAGTGTTTTTTCCAAGTTGTATCCTCTTCGTTTCAATATCTGAAATGGGGAATGGAATACCCCCCAGGTTCCCAAATGTTTCTAGTCACTTAGAGCCAAACACAACCACACAAAGAAGCATTAAGTAAAAGGACTAATCTTTACAAGATGCTAAACAGTATTTTAAAATGCAACAAATCAATATCATGATCTATTTACGCCAAGTAAACAACACTGAGTAGAACAAATTAAGTTAAAAGGACTTTAATGAACTGCAATCTTGAGTCAGCTCATTTTTCAAGTAATTGTCAAAGCCATCCTGTTCAAACGAAGAAAAACAGCCTGGTGTTTGTTGACAGCTACAATATGGTTCATTTCATTGTTCTAATACTATGAATGAAAAAAGCACTTACCGTATTAGAACCAACAAAAGAGACTGCTTTGATGTTTGGATCATCACATATATGGTTGACTACATCCTGCAAGAATTGGCAACTTGAAAGTCACATAATGATCTAAATTGACAAATATATCGTATAGTTTGTTGATAACAAAATATGAGAGGCAATAAACGCAAGAAATACCACATTTGCCTAAAACATAATGGTTTAGTCAAAAATTTAGTGTGTACAAATAGATCCAGATATTGTAGGAAAAACACTCATCAAAATCTACAGGTTAGACTAGTAAAGTGGAAGAAAGATTCCATACAGATTTATTTGAAAATGTGTTAATAAAACTTAACCATTTACGAGCAAGCCTTATCAGATCAGAGGAAATCATACAATCTGGAAAGATGCTTTGATAGACTCACATGTGTACCATGAACAATGTTAAGAACACCAGCTGGCAAACCAGCCTCCATTGCTAACTCGGCTAGAAGCATTGCGGCTCCTGGAAAAATGCAACCAGAATCAACAAAATTTATAATGCTAATAAAATATACTAAATAATAGATCGTATACCAATGATATTTCCCATTACTTAGGCACTCAACTAGTACAGGTTGCGTTCTGCATGTTTGTAAGAACTGTAATTTTCTTCTTTGGCAACAATAAATGCCACTGGAGGCACTAAATACCAATGATATCAAGCATATAGTAATTTAAAAAAAGAAATGAAAAGGTTATTTACCTGCTATTGGTCAAAAATGTTATGTCAGTGCATAAGACTACATATACATGGTTAAGACAGTTGTTCCCAATGTAGCCTTGGATGTTAGAATTGTAATATCAGCTCTGATCTATTTTATCTCAGCAATCAATGCAGAAGTAAAACCCAGAAAATATTTCTCGCAAATAAATTCCAAAATTGTTGTAAAATAGATACACTGGTATTCTAATTTCTAACCCGGTAAATTAATTTGCAGCAGAAAATAATTACGAGAAATCGGACATGCAACATGCAACAGCAGAAACTTCATCCAAACAATTCTCCATCATTTTCATTAAAATATGGAAAATATGGTTTAGACCCATGGACAAAATTTTACAGCTGCAAGGAAACCTGTAACTCAACCTCCTCGTGAAATCGACCACAAAAATTCACTGTAAGCTGGGAAAATTCAGCCTGCAAGAATTTTTGGCTTGCTGTACAACTGCTGTATGGCACACTTGCTCCCGCACGTGTGGGCTAGACCTGCTACTTCTGCACATGTGGACTCAGGCTGTTGCTGCTGCATGTGTGGACTCAGCCTGCTATACTCAGCCTCCTCTCAGCAAGCCCACCTTCATTCTCTTGCTAAGCTCTGCCCTCTCTCTCCAACTCAGCCCCTCTGAATTTCTCCCCAAATCTCCTCAGCAAATTTCTCTTCTTCCTCCTCAGTCAAGTTGAGACTCTCTCTTGAGAAAATCTGTTGCTCAAGTGCTCAGCAATAATAATATGTCTATTGTTAAATATGTAGCTTGGACAGGTGTTCTAGTTTTAAGATGAGTCATTAAGCCTAGGAACACAAAGGAATTAATTATCTCCAAGACAGTGTAATGTTTCCTAAGTTTCACCTAGAGAAAATATCTTAATTATGTCATTAGTGATTTTTTAAATATTTCTTAAGTCTAAACTAAGGGAAAAGTGGATAATTAATTGACATTAGTTGGAATTGTTGAAATGTGTAACTAGGTTCAGTCTTCATAATATTTTATGTACTATTGATTTTATGTATTTTATGTAAAAGAGAAAGAAAAATTATTATTGTCATTTTATAAAGCATGGGGTTTCGTGCTCAAAGTTAAATTGTTCTAGGTCAAAGTACCCATTGTATGCTTCTAGGATTAGTCATAGAGTCACAGAGTCAAAAGAGCCATTGTTATATGTAATAGATCCCATTGGGCATCTTGTATCAAGTCAAAAGAATTTATTTTGAAATATGGCAAAACACCCCTCCAAGACCAAGTTGGCCTGCAAAGAAGAAGTCGGCCTCATAAAGGGCAATTCCCACTCCTAAGAACAGCTATATATAAGAGCATTCGACCTCATTTGGAGAAGATCATCCAAGAAAGTAAGATCACACAAAAGAGAAGAAAGAAGAAGTGAAGGGCTAAATCTCAAAGAAGAGAAAATGAAATTTTGATTTTTTGGTCACTCTCTCTCGCACGTGCAAAAAAATTAGGGTTTTGTTGCAGCTACAATGACGAAATTTCAGATCTCCAAGAAAGGTCGAAAATCTGATAAAAGGAAGCAAGTGTTAAAGTCTATTTGTCTAGAAGGAAGAAAAGGAGGAAGCCTAAAAGAAGCCCAATCACCCACATGTGCGAAGTTGCAGAAGTTGTTGGAGACGCTGTTGGCGGTCGAAGTTACAGAAATTGTTGGAGAAGCTGCTGGCGGTTGAAGTTGCAGAAGTTGTTGTGGGTCGAAGTTGCTGAAGTTGCTAGGGGTCAAAGTTGTAGTAGTTGCTCGAGGGTCGAAAGGAGGTTGACTTGGTCTTGGAGGGGTCTCAATCTTGTGTCTAAAGGTCTTGGAATTTGTCATTGGAAGATTCTATAAGAAGAGAAGAATTTCTTGTGGGTTTTCCTCTATAGGAGAGGTTTAGGCCCTGGCTCGCAGCCTACATCTTGTGTCCATTTGTTCTATTGATCTTCATGTTTTGGTAGTTGTTTGATGATAAGAACACTATAATAATTAAGAGATGAAGAAGTTAATTATAAATTGAAGTAAAGAACATCACAAGCAATTATCAAGTTAAGAGAAATCACATCTAATCTAGTTGCCCTAGATTTCTCAACATGGTATCAAAGCTAAGGTGACAAGGAAAGGCAGAAGATCACTTAATTGAAAAGGGATACATAAGGGTCGAATATAAGAGGAAGAGCATCAAGAAGATCTAGTTATCACATCACAAAGACCTTATCATCTTGAAGGAAGAACTCTTGGAAGAAAAATAGAAGACCTTAAGGACCTTGCCTCCATCTCAAAGAAAGGACTTTACACATTTGAAGCATCTTGGGAATCCTCCCACATTCCACATCATCATCCAAAGGAAGCAAGAAGAGCACTTCATCATCATCAAAGGAATCAAAGTGATCTCCTTCATATTGAAGAAAAGCACAGACCTCAAGCATTTTTGAAGGAAGAAGAACATCTCTCCTCATCTTGAAGAAGAAGCATTGTCATCCCTCCCTCATTCTAAATCTCACACTCTAATGGAAGACATCATCTTCAAGGAGGCATCTAAAAAATTCTATCACTGCAGCAACTGATTTATTTTACCTACTTATTTTCCAATAAGTTATTTATGAAAACCCTTCAGTAAATATTAAAATAAATTCTATTACAGATATCACACCATAATACAGAAACAAATACATGCACAAGAATCAAACACATCAACACAGATATTTTTGGAGAATTGTCCCTGGAAAAAACCCAATGCGGGAAAACCAGTGCAGCAGAGGAGGATTTTTATTATTAAGCAGCTTTTCTGAGTACACTAGGTGCCAAACTGGCTCACCCGACAGAAATAAATACTTTGGCACCTCTCCCAAGCTCAGTGTCAGACTAGCTAGCCTCTGTGCAGCTCCCAGACCCTCTGCGTCGGCACTCTATGGCTCTGCCTCTCAGCGTCAGCACTGGGCCTCTCAGCGTCACCCACGCAGGCCCTCCAATGACTACGGAGTCATGTTGCCTCTACGTCTTCCTGAGTGACTTTGCGTCTACCTATCTAATCTCTGCGTTAATCCTCCGGCAATGTCCCTGCCTCTCTGCTCCGTACTCGCTACCTCTTGCTGCACTCTAGACCTTTAGTTCGAATTTCTCAGCAAACCCTGATCCAGAAATCGAACTGACTAGTCTCCCTCAGTATATCTCCAACTGACCCTCAAGCCTTCTCTTATACTTTTCCTGTTGATGAATCAACGGCCGAGATTAAGTCCCTAATCAACAACTAAACTTAAAATAGACTTGATCTTCGTCTCTTAGAAGCTTCTCATCCTTATCTTTATTAATACCCTTTAATATTTTTATTTTCCTAAGTTTAGACTTAGCATCCACTACTGCAGCTCCCTCTGCATCCATGCTGTTGTTGGTCCTTCTTCCCAACACTGCATCTGCACTGCAACTCCCTTTGCATCCGTGTTGCTACTGGTCCTTCTTCCCAACACTGCATCTGCACTGCAACATCATACCCATTTATGCTACTGAAATGGATTCTTTATCATCCCCATCTTCTCCCTAAAATAATCAAACTTTGTTCTGCCAAGGGCCTTGGTAAGGATGTTTGCCACCTATTCTCCTATAGGAGTGTAGCTCAACTGTACAACTCCTCGTTGGACACAGTCTCTGACAAAGTGACACCAAATATCAATGTGCTTTAACCGATCGTGAAATACCGGATTCTTAGACAGCTTGATGCAACTCTGATTATCACACATGATCCTGATCGCTTCCATTTTTCTTTTGAATAGGTTCACAAGCAGTTTTCTAAGCCATATGGCTTCGCACGAAGCTGTGCTTGCGGCCATATATTCTACTTCTACTGAGCTCAGAGCTACGGATTTTTTTTTCTACTGCACGAGGAGGTCATTCCCGATCCAATGTTGAAACAGTACACAAAGGTACTTTTCCGATCCACTAAACTTCCAACCCAATTTGCATCAGTAAATCCATTCAATCTAATATCCTTACTCCTAGTGTACAAGAGTCCATAATTGATTGCTCCCTGTATATATCTAAGAACATGTTTGGTTGCTGCCCGGTGCGCCCTCTTCAGTTCCACCATGAACTGACTGAGGGTGTTGACAACGCAACAAATGTCTAGCCTGGTATTGACCAGATACATCAGGGACCCTATGAGATGCCTATATAAAGTGGGATCGACATCCTTGGCTTCTGATGCATCAATTTTCTTCCAGTTGGTGATCATTGGAGTAGCCATGGGTCTACAGTTCTACATCCTGAATCTCTTCAGAATTTCTGTAGCATATCTCCCTTGTCCAAGGAAAATCTCCCCCTTTTGCTGCCAAACTTCCAACCCCAAGAAATAATGCATCTGTCCCAAATCCTTCATGTCAAATTCTGTGACTAGTTTCTTCATACAGTCCTCGATGAGCCTGGATGATCCTGTCAGGAAGAGATCATCCACATATAATACCAAGATTAGAGGCTCATTCTCTGCAACCAAATAGTAGAGATTTGGATCTGTGTCACTCTTGATGAACCCGATCTTTTGCAAGTAGCCATCAACTCGACCATACCACGCTCTAAGTGCCTATTTCAGCCCATACAAGGCTTTCTTCAATCTGCATACATGAGACTTCTTCTCATGTGTCTCAAAGCCTTCTGGTTGTTCAATGTATACCTCCTCTTCTATCACCCCATTCAAAAATGTTGTTTTGACATCCATCTGATGAATCTCCAATCACATATGTGCTGCAAGAGATATCATGGTTCTAATAGATGTATACCTGGCTACTGGGGCGAAGGTATCTTCGTAGTCAATTCCTTCCTTCTGAGCATACCCCTTAGCCACAAACCTGGCTTTGTATTTTTCCACATTGTCGTCTGCATCGTATTTAATCTTGTAGATCCATCTCGAACCTCCCAGCAATCTGTCTTGAGGCTACGCACTACCTCCCAAACATTGTTCACCATTATAGAGTTGTATTCGTCTACCATCGCATCCAACCAAACCTGATGTTGAGCGGCCTCCTGAAAACTAGAAGGCTCCCCATCCTAAGCTACTAATGCTTGATATATATCTGGTTGTTTTCACTCCCTTTTATTGTTTCTTGGTGCACCAATGAAATCTTCTGCATATCGCAGAATCTGTCGAAGTTCTCTACTCGTTCTTCCTCTGGTAGCAGGTGCTTCTGTTAGCTCCTCCTCCGCTTGTGATTCTTCCTGTTCTGAGGAGGAGTTCTTGGCTTTCGTTTGTTGAAGTGGTTTGACCAACGGTTCATCTTTTGACTGCTCCTCAAAGGCATTTCTCGAGATTTTCTGAAGGCCCCATCTTCCATGAACTTCACATCTCGTCGAACTACTACCTTCCTGCGCCCTAGAAGATAGATTCTATATGCCTTAGTGTTCTCGCTATATCCCACTAGATATCCTTTCTCTGCAGTTTGATCTAACTTCTTCCTTTTCTCCTCGGGTATACAGTAGTATGCTAAACTCCCAAGTATCCTGAAATGGTTGACTTCAGGAGTCTTTCCGGTGAAGACTTTCTCTGCAATAATCTTGCCCAATGCCCTATGAGGAGTTCTATTCTTGACATAGATTGTCGTGTTGCATGCTTCTGCCCACAAGAATTTTGGCATATCCTGGTCATACATCATGGCCCTAGCTGCTTCCACGATAGTCCTGTTCTTCCTTTCTGCTACTCCATTCTGCTCCGGATCGTAAGGAGTTGTCCGCTCTCTTTTGATGCCCTCTTTAGCACAAAAATCAGTCAAGTCCTTATCGACATATTCTCCACCATTATCTGAGTGCAAAACTTTTATTTTCTTCCTTGTCAGGTTCTCCACCAGAGCCTTGAACTCTTTGAATCGACAGAAAACCTCGTCCTTGGTTTTCAGAAAATAAATCCAAGTTTTCCTTGAGTGGTCATCAATGAAGATGACGAAGTATTCGGCACCAATAAGAGCTTTACTGGACATAGGTCCGTAGATATCTGAGTGTATCAATCCTAGTACACTCTTGGCCCTGTTTTTACTTCTAGGAAATGTTGCTTTGGCATACTTGCCCAGAGCACATCCTCTACATACATCATCTCATTCTGTACTAAGATCTGGAACTCCTGTTACAATTTTCCTGAGAATTCTCAAAGCCCCATGGTGCAAATGTCCCATTCTTCTATGCCATAGTTCATTCAAATCCTTGCCTCCATTACTGCCTAGCAGTGCCATTTGTGATTCTAGTTGTAACCTGTACAACCTGTTACTTCTAATTCTGATCTACACTTTCTTTTTCCAGCTCGGGTGTTTGACATATACTTTCTCCTTGATGAAGAAAACATCATAGCCCTTGCCTTGAAGTTGCGATACAGAAAGTAAATTCATCCCCAGTCCTGGTACATGCAGCACATTGGTAGCAAGGAACTGCTCTCCCGTTTCTGTTTGAAAAACTATGGTACCCTTCCCTACTAGAGTACACTTTGCCTTATTCCCCATGGTGATCTAAAAATTCATCCTTTCCTCCTGACAATCTGAGAAACATTCCCAGATTCCTGTCATATGATCCACTATCTATATACCATACCTCTGTTGATGCAGATCTTGTCACACAAGCAACTTCTTCTTCCGATCTGGAAGCCAGCATAGAGAAATCGAAATTACTGTCTCTTGTGCAATTTTCTGAAAATCTGCACGAGTCTCCTGAAATAGATGCCTCTGCATCACAATCTTGACCCATAATTGATTTTCCCTTCCTGTCTTTGATTACTTGCTCTAATACCATATGAAAATTCTATCACTGCAGCAACTAATTTATTTTACCTACTTATTTTCCAATAAGTTATTTATGAAAACCATTCAATAAATATTAAAATAAATTCTACTGCAAATATCACACCATAATACAAAAACAAATACATGCACAAAAATCAAACACATCAACACAGATATTTTTGGACAACTATCCCCGAAAAAAAACCCAATGAGGGATAACCGGTGCAGCAAAGAAGAACTTTTATTATTAAGCAGCTTCTCTAAGTACACTTGGTGCCAAACTGGCTCACCTGATAGAGATAAATTCTCTGGCACCTCTCCTAGGCTCAGCTTCAGACCAGCTAGCCTCTAGCAACTCTCAAACCCTCTGCATCAGCACTGGCCTCTCTGTGTCTGCCTATCCGATCTCTATGTTGATCCTCCGGCATTGTCCCTGCCTCTTTGCTCCGTACTCGCTACCCCTTGCTACACTCCAGACCTCTAGTTCGAATTTCTCAGCAAACCTCGCTCCAGAAATCAAACTGACTGGTCTCCCTCAGCATATCGCCAACTAAACCTCAAGCCTTCTCTTATGCTTTTCCTGTTGTTGAATCAACGACCGAGATTAAGTCCCTAATCAACGGCTAAGATTAAAATAGATTTGATATTCGTCTGTTAAAAGCTTCTCATTCTTATCTTTATTAAGAACCCATTAATATTTTTATTTTCCTAAGTTTAGACTTAGGACCTCATTAAAAATATTAATTATTTTAATAACTTTTCATCCAGAAGGAATTTTCCAAAACGAATTCTAGGTCTTGGAGATCTCATGTGCTTTAGTCTCTCCACCAATTTTCATGGCCAGAGCACATCCAATGCTACCCCAAATCAACAACATCTTCATTTATCAAGTAAGTACTTTACATTCATGTCTCAACCTAAAAATCAAATGACTACTTTTGCAAGGAGAACAATAAACTTGTTGAGACATCAAAATACATTGCATCGAAGAAAAGAATAGAATTGATTCACACAGAAAAGTTTTTGATTATGTCAAGGACTCCATCACAAACCCTCCTCAAGAATAATCTCAAGCATTATCAAAATATATGAAAGGAGAAATAAGGGCTCAAAGAATCCTCATTGAATCTATCAAGGATTCTCTCATTCCCTTTGTAGCAAAATTAAAGACATCAAAAGTGTTCTATGACAAACTAGTAGAGATATGCTATGTAAGTACAGCTAGGGAAATAATATCCTTAAGAACCGAATTATAGAAAATGAAAGTATCAAAGGAAGGAGTAGCTTCATATCTCATGAAGGTATCTCAAACTAAAGATCAACTACAAGAGTTAGGAGAAACAATGTTAGATCCAGAAATGACCACTTGTGTACTCAATACACTACCGAATGAATGGGGCAACTTTGTATCAAGCATCTATGCAAAGAAGGAAGCTACACCATTCAGTGATCTATGGACATTATGTAAGATTGAAGAAACTAGATTAAAAGCAAAGAATGACGTTGAATCAAATGAGCAAACTCAAGCATTTGCAACTATGTCAAGAAAGAAAGGAAAGTTTGGGAAGTTTGAGCCTCGAAAGAGATTTCAAAAGAAAGTTGACATGTCTAAGATTCAGTGTTAAGAATGTAATGAATATGGGTACTACAAGAGGAATTGTCCTAAACTCAAGAAGGGCAATAAGAAAAGGAAAGAAAGAAGTGAAGTATGTGACCAAAGAAGTAGAAGAACCAGAAGAGAAGAAAACAAAGAAGGAAGAAGTGAAAGACCTCTACTGTTAAAGGTCTCTCATACATTAAGTTTATTTTCAAGACAACAAGCATTGCAAGTAATGGTAGGATGCATTGTAGCAATATTGGGACGACACCACATTAGAAGCATAAAAGAATAACAAAAGTAGCAATTTGCATGGTTGAAGCATGTCACCTAACAAGATTGGAAGATAAGATCTCATCACACCTTATCATCATCAAGGAAAAGCATTTGCAGAAAAGGATCATCAAGATCCTCCATTCAAATCTTTGTTGAAAAAGGTTCACCTCTACTTAAAAGAAGCAAGTGTTACATAGATAGTCTACATTCGACCTAGTGTGGGATCCACAGTTGAGAAGGATGAAGGATGATGACAAAAATGTGTGACATGATAATTTAATTAAAGTATCTTTCCATCTTCAAGCAAAGGAGGAAGTTGCTAAAGGATGTCAAGATGATCACATAAAGGAAAAGATATGCATATATTTAGTAACCTTTGATAGATAGATAAAGTCATGTCATCACTTAATTGCAGATAGAATGGTTAGAATTTTCTATCTAATGAGCATGATTGAAGAAGGAACTATTCCTTATGAATGATACATGAAGGCATAACTACAATCTGCCTAGAAATCTTCTATATGATGACTGTAATGACTGTCCTACTTCAAAGAAGTTAAAGAGTCCCTACCGAAACTGTAAAGATTACTGAAACTGTGAAACTGTATTTAATTGATTTGATGGAGTACTTACCTGATCTGCTACGGCTGTTGCGATGAGGATGCTGCAGAACTTCTCTCGTTACCGAATGACCAAACCACCCAGCCGAACCGAGTATACCTGGATACTCAATCCAGTATGCCTCTCAACCGAAGCATACCGTTCCCCCGTGCCCAGAGACTTCAAAACAAGTAAGGCTCAATAGTTCCGAATTACAAGCAGTATGGATAAATTCCTCTCCTTCTTCCTTCAACCGCCCCTGTTCAGTTTTTCCACTCACAGTAAATACCACCTTCCCCATCCACAGGCATCCATCCCCCCTTGAGACATAGAACACCCCCCCTTTTATAGCAGAGGTTCCTCCCTCTCTACGCATCAGTCCACCGCCTTTATGAAAGGATAAGATTTTGTAAGGCGGTGACCGCTTTGTCAAGATATTTGCCTTTAGTAGAATCAGATTTGATATTTGCCTTTAATAGAATCAGATTTGATAATTGCCTTTAATAGAATCAAATTTTCACAACATCGGGTGGTGTCACTTTAATTTATGACAGATGGTACTTTAATTTAAATAGTATAAAACCATGATGATTTAAATATTACATATTATTTTATGTCTTATAAAATATCCAGTTTAATCATAAGGTTTATGGGTTTAGTTTTATTAGTACACCTTTTGGGTTATATATATGTAACCATATGAATAAACTCAACTATATTTCTTAGTGAGTGTATATTTCTTCTATTTACGAGATTTAGGTATTTAGTTACACCTTTGATAATTAATTCAGTTATCTTATAGACATTCTCCATGAATAGTCGATATATAGTCGATGTATATATATATATACTTATACTAGTGCATTGTATATGATGCATGCATATGTAGCTATCACATGCATGCCTCACATGCATGCTAATATTGCTATGTTGTTCGGGTTTTGAGATGGGTTGTTACAATGACATGATAGAATCAACATTATATGACCTCATGGAGAATAGGAGGTGCTTGGCAACAATTGTTTATATGTAGAAGGAGTTATGTATAGAGATCCCAAGAAAGCAGTATGTGAAGAAGTACGAAGGAGAGTACATGAAAATGTGTCTATAGCTACTTAGATAACATGATAAATCGACATCTAATGTTAAGAAGGATTGGCCATGAAATCTTCATAGAAGAAGTTATGAAGACCATGATAAATTTGATGAAGTTGGAAAACTTTGGTAGTGAATATCTTGGAGATAAATTCATACAATTTGCAAGGATGTTGATGTTGCAGAAGCAGATGATTTGAAAAAAGGCATCATAAAGAGGTAATTCTAGTTTAATGTTCACTTTTGATTTTTGAAAGAAAGCATTTAGTTGGATTGGAACAGGGCTATCGGCAGAAGGTTGTAGAAATTAAACTACAACTAGTACCCATAATTCACCTACACGTCAGAAATCCCTACTGTATTATATGGTTTATTTTCTCCTACTTATTCTTTTCATTAACAAGTTATTTATAAATATAAATACCGAAAATAAACACAAATGTAGCCTTAACACATATATTGATCAACAACTAAAATAACTGAGACAATCACACAAGGGAAACCATTATTTTTGGACAATCATCCCCAAAAAAGCCCAATGTGGGAAAACCAGTGGGGCAGATATGAGGGTTTTATTATTATGCAGTTTTTAAATACAACTAAGGTGCCAGAAATGGCTCACCC